>LPNX010235607.1:500274-553511 GCA_001517045.1 Pseudotsuga menziesii
TAGGCCACATAAATCAGAATGCACTAATTCTAATTTCCTACTTGCTCTGAAATTAGATTCATGGAATGGCAGCTCACTGTGTTCCCTAGTATACATGCATCACATTTTCTCTTCTCTTTGGGAATGGTGGGCAAACCAAATACACCATTCTTTCTCAACAAACGAAGAATGTTATAATTCAGATGACCAAATCTTGCATGCCACAATAAACTTGATGACAAATTACCTTCTCCATGCTGAGAGAGGTAGGCATAGTTCTGAAACCTTGCAAATGAACCCTTTAGCTTCAGCAGCTTCCCATCTTCGTATCCAGTCATGATGACTTGGTTGTCAGAGGACTTTCTTATTTCTACGATTCCATCAAACATGTGGATGGAATGGCCTTGCTGTCGAATCTGCACCAAGGACAGCGGGCTTCTCTGCAACTCTGGAAGATAAAGAACATTCTTCAACAAGAAATCAGGGAATCCAGGCTTCTTCAGCTGAATGGTGCCCATTCCCTTTGGTTTAAGACTTGACTTATCTGCAAAGTAAACTATGCCATTTATTGTTTCATTAAGTTCTTCAAAACAGTCTTTTCTAAAAGTCATGTGTGATGTTGCACCAGTATCAAGTAGCCAACAATCTGTGTAAGATGAAAGTGAAGTTATCATTAATACCAATATTACAATGTGCAACAATACAATGAGCAAAATCTGAAGATTTACTAGCATCTCGATTCTTATTGTCATCTTTCTTCTGGTTATGTCTGTCTTTGATGGAGTCCCACGAAGCCCAACACTGATCTGCTGTGTGTCCAATCTTTCCACAACGCTCGCACTTCAAATCTGATCTTTTGTTGGAGTTGTTTCTTCCTCCTCTACCTCTGAAGTTTCTTCTTCCTCTGCCTCTCTTAGAAGCTATAGATTGCATCTTCTGTGATTGAATCTAGCAACTTATAGAAAGCTTTGAAAATTTATAGGATACAGGCTTGAGTTCTTGATCTTTTACAAGTTAGAAAATGATTTTGCATCCTATTATACAATTCTACAGCTTATCAGAATAATTCAGCAACTCTATATCATTTGCTTTAGAGTGCTATTACATGAGTATTACATTTCAAATTTTCATAGTACAAGAATATATCAACAAACAATAACTTTCAGCATGCTTGTTTTGTATTAGCACGACTTGGCTTCTTCAATGGCAGGTTGTATCTCCAGCAGCTCAATGCAGTCTGAAGCAGTACACTTCGTGATCTTATTGCAGTAGTAGAGTTATTGCACAGTAGCAATATACTCTCAGACTTTACAGCTCGTTCAACACCAACCTAGCTCTTCGCAGATTTCAAAATCCAAATCTTTATGCAGTCAACGTGATGGGCAGTCTCAGCAATCTCCTTTCACGCAGAATGTGGTCACGACTTCAGTCTTCAAGTGGATGTATCCGTTACAGCTTAGCAAAAAGAAGTTACAGCACTTCTCTTATATGAAGGGTATGGTCACTTCCACAACTTCAATTTGTAGAAGAGGAGACTCTTCACACAGCAGTTACAGACTTTATATTTTCCACTATCATGACTTCAATTCGCAGAATACATTACTCATACAACATGTCGCTTCATACATGAAAATATTTGTTGAATTCCCACTTAATCTCTAATGCACAGACTTAGGTCAAAAAAATAGGTTTTGTGTAGCCCAACGGTCACAAACAATTAGAGTAGCAATATTGTTACCTCCACACAGTTGATGAAAGCGTGAGTCTCCACCAATGGTCTTCAGTCATCGGGATTCAAATAAATCGCAGCAGCTTATCACAAGTTCAGTCTTCAACAAGTTCTCAGTTTGAGTACTGAGATCTCACCTTGGCTGGTTGCAGCATCCAATTCTCAGTCTGATGTTGAAGTCGCAGCTCACCAATGGGAGGCAACTCACATTCATAAGTCATAGCTCACAAAACAAATTATTGTTACGGCTTCAAATATTAATTATTGTGAAACGCACAGACTCCTCACATCTTTCACATAATATTTGATAGATCGCATTAAAAAACAAGCCATAAAAAGCAATTCGAGGGAGTCTCTATACAAAGAAGATACAGCTACTAAGTGGAAGCACAATGGGTAGAAATGGAGTGATGAAAAGAGAAATCGCATCTATAAATTAGGGTTAGGTATCACAACGTCTGAGCAATACTTCAATTTTATGGAAAAGGACAGTAAAACACGTGCAACGAATTGCAACATTTATCAAAACGCAGGATCAACATATTTATCATATCTCAAATTAGACTCATTGCAGCATAACGCACAGAATTATTGGCACCCGGGCTGAAGGAGAAACGCACAGAGAGGGAGACTAACGGGACAAGCAGCCTAAAATAGATATGGCAAAGGGAAGAATGGAGGTCTAGCTGGCAGACAGCCAAGACAAAAAATCATACAGGCAGGTATCGCTCTATTGAAAGAAGGAAAATGGCAGGCAGACTGGCAGGCATGCAAGCAGGAGTTATGGAGCTCTGATACCACTGTCAGGTGAAATAACTCCCGAATTGTTATTATTTCTCCATAGAATGCCCTTATTTATACATTTACAGTGACTCTTGGGATCACACATCCGAGAGTCTCTTCATATTCCTAATATTTACAATAACGTATAATCCTGCCGGATTATATTCCAACAATATGCATTAGCTCAAGTTATCGATTTATCAACCATAAGTTATTTTTATATTCATTTTTTTTTCACTTTTTTCTAGTTATTGCCATGAATTGTTGGTTATCCATTCATTACCTATGGTTTTTTTTTTTTAACAGAAACAGAAAGAGGGGTTATATTAACACGCTGTGCACAGCCATTCATTACATCTGAGGAAAAAAATATAAGGCCGGCATGGCAAAAATGCGACACTCCAGACGTGTTCTGTTTCCTAAAAGAGAGAGCATATGATTGTTTCAGAACTACATACTATGCGGGTAGTATATACCCTCACGAACTGACTACAAAGCAAAATGCAGAGATACATAACCCATACTAAACTGTAACATAATGACCCATATTAAACAGAGACATAAGAGCAAAGGTTAGAAATCAGGTGCCTTTCTGATCTGCAGGCTGTAAAACAGATTCTTCTTCCATAGGCTGGTCTGCAGCTTCATTGACGCCATTAACCCTGCTTTCCTCATTCATAGAAACAAGCTTTTTCAGGTCTTCTTCTATGCGTTCTACTCTTCCCAACAGCTCGAGCAAGTTGCTTTCAAGGTCGTCTGTGCGGGCACCATTATTGCTTACCTCCTGAGATGTTCTACTCACAGTCTCACTCATACTCTTAATTTCCTTAACCATTTCCTTATTATCCATAACCCCTATGGCTGTCATCTCGTACAGCCTGCGTAAATTCTTCATAATGTCCTGCAGCCCAGGATTGTTGCCAATGTGAGCCATTCTGCCAAAGTCAGGCGAGATTGCTATTCGGGAGAACTGAATATGCAAGGAAGAAACTGTAGTGTCTGCAATTTCTTGCTGCAGAGCTATTTCACTCCCAAGATTGATTATTTCTTTGTGCAGATCTAAGCCCCAAGTTTTATCTGAGCAAGACAAAGTCCCCAGGGCGTCTTTCCTCCATCCAGAGCATGGGCATCCCAGAACCCTTTCCTGCTTGTCGAGACAGAGAGAAGAAGTATCTACCTGATTATCGTCCCAGAATGCAGAAGGGTAACAACATTGGCAGGAGGAGATAACGGAAAGAGCGAGGCGTTCTTTTATAAAGGCTCGGATGAGGGGGAGCCCATGCCAAGGTATCCCCTGCAATCTCCCACCTCCAACACCGCCAACTACATGCAGTAAGAAAATTGCAGAGCTGGGAGAGCCAACACCTGAATCCGGAGAGATACTAAGAGACGAGCCAAGACAAGGCTTCGACATGAAGACGGAGAAAGGAGACCCCCAACCGTGCGAGAAGGAATGTCCATAAATTTGAAGCCTGAGGGAAATTAATACCACTGCAGCCGAGGAGGGTCGAGGGATCCACGCGGCCACCACAGGAGAGCAGATAGGACATATCCATAAATGCCAAGAGCCGCCGAGGAGAAGGGGGAGGAGAGGGCCAGTTGGAAGGAGGAGGTGAGGGGAGGAAAGGCGGTCGATGGGAGGAAAAAGGAGAAGGGAAGGGGGAATAAGGAGAAAAGGAGAGGGAGAGGGGAAAAGAATGAAAAGAAGGGGGGGGGCAGCGGGGGAACAAAGGAGAGGGATGAAAAATGAACAACATAAAACCTATTGAATTCACCGAGAGATATGAACTTCACTGCATAGACTTGCCTGGTGAGATTGCGCGACTGAATTCTAGATCCTCTCATCATGGAATGACTTTAAAGAAGGGAGGATCGCCATCCTGGCTGAATTGGCCTTGGGGGAGACTGGCTCCAACATTAGCCTTGATGTCTGCTTCCTTATTATTTTGGCGAAGAATGTGATAGATCTCGATGGATTGAGGCAGAAGAAGCTTAGCCTTTTTATATAGTCTACGACATTTGATATCTCCTAAGGGATACCCATTGATCATCTTGTAGATGACATGCCTAGAGTCGCCGAACACCATAACTTTCCGAAGGTTTTTGTCCCGCATAAGGTGAAGACCCTGGAGAAGAGCCATCCATTCTGCTTCATTGTTGGTTCTAGGGCCAAGTCCCCAGGCAAATCTATGTTCCACTTGTCCCCCGGGATCCACTAGTATCCCACCCGCGCCTGCCACCCCTATTCATTACCTATGGGTTATCCATGCATCAGCTACTAGTTTTTAGTATTATATATATATATATATATATATATATATAGTTTATTTCGAATTTCTAATGAGTATCACATAATCAATCTAGAGAGTACACTTGTCTCATCCTTATCCATAGGTGAAAAATCATAAATAGTAATTCAACCAAAATTCTAAGATATTAATCCGCATCAATGTAATTAACATTTATCCAAATAAAGAATATGAATATTAACAATCATGTATACTAATTCCAATACAAAATTCCAAGATAAGTGATAGCTCCTTCAATTTCAAAATTCCAAGATAAGTGATAGCTCCTTCAATTTCAGTTTTAGGGCAATGTCTTGGGATACAATTCTAAAGAACAAGTTGTGTGGATTCTCCTGATACATATCGTATCGTTTTGTCAATAGTCAAATCATGCACTTAGCCATTTGTGTCCTAGTCTTATTGGAAACTACTTCTATATGAATATGTAATACCAAAAAGTTATGAATATGTTACCAAAACAAAAATTTATGAATATGGATCATTTGGACTTTTTTTTATCCAAATTTAATTATATAACATTTATTAAATTTATAATATTTTATTGTTAAAATTATATTTTTAAATATATAAATAAATTTAAAATTTCAATTTTTTTAATTATTAAAATGTATTTTCAAATGTATAAATAGATTCAAATCTTTAAACATCTTTATTACACTATTTTCTAAACATTTTTATTACACTATTTTCTATTTTCTAATCACAAGTTTTAATCAATTTTTTAAAATTGTAAACAAATTTCAAATAAAAACATTACTTAAACAAACAGAAAGTGTAGGCATTTAAACTTAGCCACTGCACTCCATCTTGCCCGAAGAACAATAATGTCTGTTAAAGTGAAAAAACATCACAGCTAGTTTTGCCATTTCTGTCTACGCTAACATTTATTTAATGTACAATGAACAAAAACGTACTTTTTTTAATATAAAAGCCAAACAACAACCTCTTTTATGATGTCATTTTATGTGATATTTAAGGCTAACTTTCACAGCATACATAAACATTATAATGCCATTTTCTGTAATATTTTATTCTTTCACAACATAGTCATACAAAAACTACAGACTGTCATGTTTTCCAAGTTTATTTTGCACACCAAAAATTATAAAATTTAGGTATAGATATATTAAATTTTGATTAATTAAGTTTTTCAAACAAGTTTAAATTTGTTACTTAAATTTGAAAAATATCAAAATTCCTTCTTTTTTAAGTAAAATTACATTTGTAAAATTTAACTGACTTTCATATAAAAATGTGTTGCTTTAGAAAAAAATCCGACCAGAACAAATCATTGCATTGGGACATCCATGTTATTGAAACAACCATGGCAAGTTTAAGTACATACAGAGTGATATTAACCATGGATCACTATTCGTTTCATAAATGATTCCCTATCACTATGGATGTAAGGAAGGAAATAGATGACCAACCATAACACTCTATTGTTATTCTTCATACTTCCTCCACCGTTCAGTTTGTTCATAGACTGGTTCAAGATTGTGATGTTGCTATCTACTCCTCCGCCATTGATTTTGTTCACCGACCCGGTCATGATTATAGAGCTGAAATTATGACTTGATAATATTGTTCTTGGTACGCTGAAGGGCATGCAAGCAACAAGCCATTTTCAGTCTCTTCCCTTCTGCATTTAGGTTTGTATTAAGCTGCCAATATAGACATATTAATACTGCTCTGGTATAGCTGAAGAGATTCCTGCAAGAGATTATCGAACCTTCTGAAGAGAAGCCTGCAGCTGGAAACAATAATCCTATTAATTAAAACAAAAGGAACAATGACATTTTAAAACAATAATAATGTTGTAGAGACATGAAACCTTAACCACCTTCAGGATGTCTGGTATTTTTCTCCCACCAAGACTCGCAGATGGTTGCATTGTATCAGTGCGAACCATTATTTTTCTCTACATTCTCGGACGCATTAAATCTGGGGTTTTCCTTTGCCATCGCTAAATCTTTAGTTGCATATTGCAGCAAACCATGGTTCGTTATACCCTATAAATACCCTGTAATCTTACCCTATTGCCCGCTAGAAAATGGTTCGTTATCATCAATCATGTGGTAAGATTTTGTCAGCTACAGGACTTAGTTGAGAGTACAAAAAAATATCATAACCAGCCTCGCAAATAAAACACTTTGAAGCCCACAAAAAATGATATGGATACCGTAGATACAGTTTATAGCTGACAGTTGAGAGTTTTTAATGAAGGTATTCATGGAGGTGGCTGGATATCTTGTCTATCCAATAACCTTTTTTCATTATATAATGTTGGACAAAGATGCAAAGACAGGGACATTTTTATCTATTATTTCATTCCCAGGTGCTCTTTAGCTTTCATCAAAGACACAGGTATTTCTGTTTCATTTCTTGTACATGGAGTTAATCAAGGATACATTGGTATGTTGGTACCTATTCTATTTTCTTTTGAGAAATCTTTGAAAATTTGAAAATGTGTGCATCAAATGTATTTTTCTGCCCTTGTATTTGTTTCTGTTGACTGCCTAAGGGGCTTCATTTGTTTACTTTTGTATTTGGAAAGATGATTATAAAGAATTTGAATCTTTAAATGATATTACCAGTTTTCCATAGTTGCACAGGTACCACTCCTGGGATTTTGGTAACCCATACCCGACGTTTCCCCGCTCCTGGGAGCTTGGGAGCTAGTACGAAACGTCCCCTTTTTTATGGGAGCTTCCTTGGGAACTTGGGAGCTTTTAGGGAGCTTTTTAGGGACTTGCTTTTGCCGCTCCCTTTTTATTGGGAGCTTCTACAAGCTATTGACCATGCGGAGGCCAAAATCATAAGAAAAGTGTTGAAAATCAATTGAATGATTCAAGTTTATTGTGTCAAGAAATCACCAATAACAAAAATTTCAATTGAATTTATCAATAATGCCATTTTTTTATTTTCAAGGTTATATAAATAAAGAGGGCCCACACTTCTTAAATGGTTAAATCCATTCACACTTAATATACGTTGCAAGTGTACTAAAGTGAATATACATGAATTTTTTACAATACTAAGATATTGAACTACTTTAATTCATATCTCAAATGATTATAGCTAGCTTATGTTATTCATACTAACTGATATAGCAATTTAGGATCATAAACCAATATCAAATTCAAGATACCAAAAGATTTGAAAGTTTGTTAGTTGAACTTAAAACAATCAAGTTCATTCAAATTAGAAGTAAGTAGTAGTTACCATAAAAAAAAATGCAGAGGCACCCAAATACTAAGAACTCTTAGGAGCAATGTGAGATTACAGTGAGATTTGTATAATGTGGACCTAAAGGAGTGAGCAAATTTAAATAAAATGAATTTCATGACACTACTAGAGGATTAAGAGGATAAAATAGTTTAAGCTATGAAATTAATCAATTATGTATTTTTTAACTTTATTTTTTTTAATATATTTAAAAAAAATTAATAAATATTATTGCCGCTCCCAACCCTACGTTTCCTGCAAATTTGGGCGAAGCTTCTAGCCGTATTGGATACTCGTGTCCGCGTACCCAACGTACCCGCTTTCCAGAAACTTGTGCAACATAGCAGTTTCAGATCTATGAATATGCTACCCAAATTCGCTACCTTCATGGAGGTCCACGTTGTTGATGTCTAAATTCAACTGCAATTGTATTCAACGGCGTGGGTGGGGGTTTATTGAACCCTGTAGGACTCATTACCCGCAAAAAAGCCTCTAGAGGTCCCCACGGTGTGGGTGGGGGTTTACTGAACCCCGTAGGACTCATTACCCCAAAATGCCTCTAGAGGTCCCCACGGTGTGGGTGGGGGTTTACTGAACCCCAGAGCATGATCACCAGCCTATATTAAGTGCTTTGGAAGCTGATATGTGTGCCTGAAACTCTTGCCAGTCGGTCCGAAGGACTTGGATAGAAGTGTATAATGCATTAATATTGCTGAAGTTTAGACCGATGACTGTTTTATTCTTCAGCCGGATGCAGATGGTTTGAAGCCCTTTTAGTTAGTCGACAGGCTTCTTCATGGGCATGCCATACTTCCAGGAACCATGGGTTCTCCTTTATTTGCAATTCATAAATTTTTTATTGTTCCATTTGTATCTGTGCATCATAATTCTGCGTCTATTCCAAGTCGGTCGTCGACCGTCTTTCTCTGTTCAGGTCGGAATTGTTAGCTATGTGTTTCCTCAGTTTATCGCAGACTTCTCCATAATGTGAATACCAATTCATTAGCACCATATAGGTCCTAGACATGAAGGGCTCTCCTTCCTACAACTTTTGCAACTCAGTTAGCACCATATAGGTCCTAGACATGAAGGGCTCTCCTTCCTGCAGCTTTTGCAATTCAGACTGGAATAGATAATTCTCTGGCTGTAAGATAATGGCTAGAGATCCCCAGAGCATGATCATCTGGAGTAATGACAAATGCTAGGCCATCTCCAATTGAAACAGGATCAGGACCAGGACCCACATTGGTTACATAAAACGAAAAACATGTTTTGAAGGAAGCATAAACTTTTGCATAGGGGTTCAGAAATCTAACCAGTCTATTGGACAACGCCCTACATGCACTTGAGGTTAAAAGTCTGAACTAATATTCAATGTAAGGACGAGAGAGAGAGATGGGTAATTTGACAGAAACATCGACACAATTCCTTGAAACATAACAACATGAATAAACTAAACAGGGACTAGATGAAACAAAATTGGAAAAACGAAATGTTTTTTTCAAACAATACCTGTAAATTGTTGCACCTGGCACAGTGTGGGCAGCTAAAGTCAAGTGAAAAAAAAAAAAAAACCAAAGAGAGCCGAATGAAGCCATAAATCCAGATGGGGGCTAATCTCGGAATGACTCAGAATGACGAGTTGTAGGAAACTTCAACAACACATTCGCTCTATATACTGAATTTTAGTTAAAAAAAGCCTAAAATGTGTGGCACGAAATTGGGAAAAGTGTCATAGAAACCCAACCTGGGAGAAAGAACTTCGGCGTAACAAGCGAGTGGACCTCAGTTTCCAGGCCGTTGGACCAGACTACCTAATGCAATGGCTCCTACCCTTGCTCGCCCATGAACCACCACATCATGAAATTTTTTGGATGGTAAAAGAATACCTTGGAAACCCATGTCGCGAAGGGCTAGCACGAACTGCCTAAAAGATCGCCCATTCAAACCCTAAAACGTCCATCATGGGACTCGAGAATGAATTTCTCCTTAGCGTTCTGGAACTAAAATTGCACGGAGGTTCAAGCTTCATGACCTTGTGAACTTCATTGAAGAATTTTGTGTAGACTTGAATGGACCTACCAGTTCTCTGCTGGCCGCCAAATTATCCTTAATCCTTAAACAAATGAAAATCTCACAGTCACTCGTCAGTATAGAATGGAATGGAAGAAGCAAGGTTCGATCCAAGGCATTGAAAGAAGTACGAATCAGGTCACCTACCATCCTAGAATGTGACTGAAGAAACCATCACTGCCATTCCTTGTCTACAGAGAATTGAATAGAGCAGGTAGGGATCCATCTGCAGAGAATTAATTAGAGCATGGAAGAGTCGGTTCAATGCCATAAGCATGCTACCTGTACTTGCCAATCGAGAAGTAACCCTGGGTAAACCGAAAAAACCAGTGGAGAATCAAAAACACCTGGTAAACCGAAAAAACCAGTGGACAATCAGAAACACGTGTACAAATTAGATTGGGTAGATAGACAACCAAAAAGGTACAGCTTTTTCAACTAACGGACCTGGGACTGGGAGAAAAACGCCTATCGGCGAAATATTGCTCTTATCAAAGGGTGTTTATTCGTGACTTTGTAGGGAAAGTCACATAAAGTCACAATCAAACTTTTTATATACGATGCATTTTTTTATAGTAATATTATTATTTATTTTTATATTCAAATACATTTTATATATGTATATATATTTGTGTGATATATTTAGATATTAAGCTTTCATTAGATAGTGGACGAACAAAGTTAAATATGAAGGGTAACCACCACATAGTTCATTCTATTTCATATAACACGATATCTTTATATAATAGCTTTTTATATATCCATAAATATAATAGGGCTTAAAAACTTTGTATCATCAACCTCCACGCAACTCTTAAATATTTGTTCAAGATTTTTAACCTCAAACCATTCCTATACATCATCCTTATATTATACCAAATTATTTACGTTCGATTACAGTCTTAATAATCGAACTATCCAATGCACAAATAACCCTACGCAATGAGTTATACACAAGTCAGAAACTTGATGTGTGGGAAAAATTGGTCTTGTAGAGACTATTGGTGTGTAGGAACCAAAACCGACAAAATATGGCACCAAAAATCCCTAACACTATGATTATCTCACCCTATATATTATTGGAGAATCAATGAATTAGATAGATCAAATAGATAATTATTACAAGAAGAGGTGGTGTCCATAAACATCATTTCAACACTTAAGCATATATCATATTATAATAGAAAATACATCAAAATACATTGTTCATTGACCATGGGTTTCATTACCTTCTCATCACTTCAATTTCTGCATTAAATATGAGATATAATGTGCATGAGTAATATGAATGTGAATGGATAACTAGCAAGCATAGTAGTTCCTCCCCCAAAATGAATAATTTCCATGTGCTCATGGAAAGCAAGAGTTGTTAACTCAATGGGAAAGGAGCAATCTCCCCCAAACTTAACATGATGCCATTCTCTGGTGCCTTTGAAGATATAAACCAATACATGCATCAAAATACCTTCAAATTAATTACCACAAGCCTCACTGCATGTATGTGTGCCCACCGATTCATTTTTAGACTTCCCTCTTTCTAGTATGTAAGACCACATCCATGCCAACAAATATTTAAATCCAGTATTACAGACATACCAAGCATGAACAAATGGTATGAAATCCCACTTATGAACCAAAATGTGACTCAAATATGTTTAAATCTCCCCATCCCATTTACCATATCCATTTTAAGATTAATGCCCAAAAACAAATGTTTCCAAATGTTTGTTAATGCCACTGTATACATGGCTCTAAATGTGTTGCCTCAAAATTTTGGAAAATAGTAAGCTAAGACTTACGTGGTTGCTCCAGTGCTACTCTGTATTATGGTGCACTTAGCAAACATTGTAATGTCATGGTGGCTTAATTATAGTCCTTGAAATTCCATCAACATGCTTTTTCAAGCCTACATTTCATCCTTGCTTGCCTTTAAATCATGAATGTGCTGCTTTTTAAGGCTGCCCCTTGTTTCACAATCTCAAATTTAATTGTAGCCATATGAATGCCCTGCTATTGTTGTTGTATGTTGTAATGATCCAAGCAACTAGTCCTTATAATTGTTGTAATATCTAGAGGTTAAATATCAACAAGTGTTGAAAAACATGTTGTCCTCATATTCCCCATGTGACAAGCTACTACAGGAATGCAGAGATTATAATTGTTTGGGAAGTGAAAGCATTTGTCAATTTTCTGCCATAGATTTCCTTCTAAGACTGCAATAGCATGCTAAAATCTGAATATATAATGGAAGTCTTGAATAAAATATGGGAAACATGTGGATGGAAATGCATAAAACATAAATCAAGCAAGGAATATATTTTTGTTGGAGTTGGCATTTAGAAAATGTTGTCTAGTAGAGGATGCTTTGGCTTCTTGATTTTTCCTAGGATATACCTTCATTTTCTGAGATGCAACAATGAAAAAAAATAAACATGTTACTCGAAAGGTTGGTCTGTCTTTCATCATTATGAATGGTCATGACAGTAGTTGTGAATAAATTTATGTATCCATTAACCAAAAACTCATATCTCTAAATGTATTTGTAACATACCCGAATCAGTAAAATAATAAAAACTTTCTTTTATCTTTCGAAAGGCTACTTAAACCTTCAAATGGCTACGTTTAGGACTTGTGAGTGAGAAAATATAACACTAAAATTTCAAATTAAATCAGTCACCAAAAGGTGTTAGTCCACTAGACACAACTTGTTATATCCTGAATACCATAAGTTTACTCGATTAAAGTCTACTATTGCAATCCTGCCTATGATTCACATTATTATACTACTTAATACATTACGCAAGGACCTTAATCAACAACTCTGGATTTTATTCCATTTTGATTTATCTAACATACTGTAACCATCCAATAAATCATCTTGTATTTAATACAACCCATACTTGACAGTTTTCATCATTATTATCAAGAGAAGGAAGTACATAAATAGAATAATCAAAAGATCATAAGATGAAAATACTTCAAAACATAAAAATAAAGAATACATCAAAAACACATAAGATCGAGACCAATGTACGTGGTTCACCCAATCCATGGGTTACGTCCACAAAAACCGTCGCAACATGTGATTTTTATTACAGTAAAAAGGTTACAATCCGCAACATCATTGTTGCCATACTTTCTCCTCCTAAACTCTCTCACCGAGAGTATTTCTAAACTATGCAATATTTTAAGTTATAAACATTTCAGCTAAATCTCATAGACTCTGAAACTGTTACCATTTAAGGAAAACCCATAGGTTCAAGAAAAATACTCAGTCATTTGCAAAGGTATTAACGTAGCTCAAGCAGACCACTTTGATTTACTTAAAATGCAAGAAGAAGTACTGGTCAAACCACATGCATGTACAAAGGTCACGATCCTTATCTCTCTATGACACATAACCTAAACTCGCAACCACACATACATCTCAAATGTATTACAAACGCAGGAAAAAGCATTGGTCAAAACACATGCATGTACAAAGGTCACGATTTGTTTCCATACTTGTTTATACACTTACAAATGTACAAAAAATGGGGATCATGATCTATAAAATCTTAAGATTGTTAAATAACTTCAAAATGCAGACAAGGAAACAACCATTTAGGTTGCAGATCAAACACGCAGGGAAGATAAATTTCTCTAAACTGCAATGCTAATCAAAACACCGTCAAGGTTAATGCATGTCAAAATCTCCTAGATCGGATTTAAAAGCATACCACAGGTGAAATCCCATATCGAAATTTCTCGGAACTGCAATGATAATCAGAACACAACCAAGGTTTAATGTATGAAAACCCTCTTGGTCATGATTTTAACAAGCATAGCACTAATGAAAAGGCCCACATATTATCTCGAAACTGTAATCATAATAATAACACTCAGACACGTTTATTTTGGATCTGTAAATACAACGAAAAATAAAACAATGAAGTAGGATCCAAAGGGGTCTCTCCGTCAAGCAATTCAGATCATATCAAACTAAGTCAGGGATGAACATGCTACTAGAGGAATTGAATGATGATTAGGGGATTCAACTCCCTAAGTGCAAGAACATATGGACGCCTCTCTCACTCACGAATTCCAAGAATTCCAGATTGATTAACCAAACACACACCAAGAATAATGTAGACAAGGGTCACCCTACAGTTGCTCTTGTTGGGCCCAGAAATGGCCCCTTTTGACCACCCTTAATTACCTCTTTTTGTTCAATCCTACCCCATTGAGCATGCCAAATAAATGTTTTACCCCCACTCTACTCTTCAAACCACCAAGGTACGATTGGTCATTGTTTTATTTTATTAATACTTATGATTGTGATAATTAAGGCTTCATATCTCTCAATGCGCTAACATATGATGGTTTATAAAGGTATTTTGAGATATATGGACTGCAGGAAGATCGGGCTGAACATGCTACGAAAAGGATGGGCATTCATCGCTCAAGCTGATCACCATCCATCCTACCATTACCCAAGGAATGTGGTTCCAGTGTGTTATCCCAGGAAAAGCAGTACAAAGATAGCTGTAGCAGAATGCGTCAAACTTGGAGGTCAACAGTGCGCTGCTGCTCGTGTATAGCTGTGATCTGAAGATATCGTCACTCCTAGGGTGATTAATAGTTTCCCTATATTTCCTATTTTTCATCCTGCCATGTTTGTAATAGTTGTTGTCATTTAGGGCGCCTGAAGATCAGAGATCTTCATGGCTGCCCCATAATAGGGATAGGATGTTATGATTTACATTGTATAAATATGGAGAACTATTTCGAACCAGGGGTTGTTGAACATATAATCAATCCATTGTATTAGCTGTGAGGAGGAATTGTGTAATCAATATGTTTTTTAATACATTCTGATCTAAAGGTTTTTACATGTGTTCATCCAACATCTCTGTGTGAAGGCTAGGCCCGCCTTCCACAGGGATCGCTGAGTTAAATTAGGCATTTCAATTATTTTGTTGTGTGATGTTATGTTAATTTTATTTCTTCGTAGGAAGTTGTAACAAGTTGTGGATTTACAGTGTGTTGTGATTGCATCTCTTAGATACCTGTAGTGGCATGGTGTGACAGTCGACTGAGTATGTAATTATTCCTCATGCAAATTGTGTGGTAACTATAACAACTATGTTCATCCTTAGATCTTTTAGTTGTTGTTTCCATGAATCTTTACAGCTTCTCTCTTATTTTTATGATTGCGGAACTTGATTCCTGTACTTCGAATTCATAGAACAGTTGAACTCAATTTTTGTATTTTGAATCTCTTGACTAATGTCCAATTTGTGTCTTTGGATTTCTAGAATAATCAGATTAAGATAGTTGGGTTAATCATTAAGTGGTTTGAAACAGAATTTCTCTTTTTCTGCAATTGTAATCTAGATGTGACTTTCATCTTTCCATTCTTAGATTGAGAACAGCAGAAGGTAATTGTTATTGCATTCCTTAGAAGGTAACTAGATTAAGTAGATTCTTGGGATGAGCATAGCCGAACAGAGGATAGGATTGTTCAATTACAATCATTTAGTGTTTAATCATATATTGTGCATGTTATCCTTGAAATACAAGACTTCCCTAGGTTGACAATAAATATTGTACACTCTGTATGTTAGTTGTAATTCACTTGCATATTGGGTGCCCAACATTTTGGCGCCATTGTCGGGGAGGATAAAGATTAAACACCATCATTAGTTGCATCCTGTAATTGTTTCTATTCAGTCTCTTTTATTTTTCGTTGTAATGATTTGGGTTGCATGAATACAAGAAGGGTAAAGCGTGATCATCTTTCGACTCCCAAAACCCCACAAAATACTAACAGTGCAGGTGGTCGAGGTTGTGGTCGAGGTCCGCAATTGGATAGAAGAACATTCATTGACGATCTTGTTGACAAAACTGATTCATCCACCAGGGCTTGCCATCAGGAAACACCTATCAGAAGAAGTCTTGCTGATCCTGGGGTGCCAGCGTTAGGGTCCACAGTGGAGAACACATGAGCAGCCATGACATCCTCAAATATCCCTGCAGAAGAAGACAAAGTTGGTACAACCGGACCTGCTGGTAGAAACCCGATCTACCACATTTACGGGAAGGTTGTAATTGAAGAAGAGTGGACACAGTTCCACCAGAAGATTGTTGATCAGTGGAAGAACGAAGAAAAGAGCGAAGAGAGGAACGAAGAAAAGAACGAGGAGAGGAATGAAGAAAAGAATGAAGAAAGGAACGAAGAAGAGAAAACAGAAGAAGGAATGAGTAATAGACATGAATCTGACGAGGAAGAGGTAATGGGGGAAAACCATCATCATGAAGATCATTCCCTGCCTGAAGGAACGGTGGCTACACTTCAATTCCCAATTCAATAGCCAGAAGGAACAGCCCCTATGAAAAATATATCACCATCGGTGTTACCTCGCTTCCATGGAAAAGCGGTAGAGGATCCAGATGAATTTCTTTTCAAGTTTGATATCCTCTTTCGCAGCTACAACTACGTCACCAATGCACAAAAGCTGAAGCTCTTCCCTGCCACTATGAAGGACAATGCATTATGTTGGTTCATGAGCCTAGGAGGTGGAACTGTCACTAATTGGGACAGGATTAAACAGGTGTTCCTGGAGAAATATCAGGAATATTGCAACACCAAGGACAAAAGAGAAGAATTGTTCAAAATGGTGCAGAAGGAAGACGAAAGTCTGGAAGATTTTGTAGAGAGGCTCTTATACAATGTGCAAAGAGCTGGACAGACGAACATGGGGTTAGATGTGCTCAAGGTAATCCTGCTTCGCGGGATTAGGGATGATTGCCTAGATATGTTAAACGTGTTAGGAAAGGGGGATATGTCCAAGGAGTCTTTCGAAAAGATTGTGGAATTATGCAAAAGGTACTCCAGGGGATCTTCTAGGAATAACAGGCGGGACAAACGAGATAAGCTAGAACGTGATGTCTTCGACAGAACTCAGAAGTCATCTAATGGGGGAGCCACCCGTGCAGAGATAAAAAACCTCCTTAAAAATTTCAAAACATAAATGATGAGCTCTATCTCCTCGGAAATCGACGTCCTGAGGGTAAAGCAAAAATAGGCAGTAGAGGACCTCACACTAGGTGTGTTCTCCCTCGATGTAGAAAGAACCACCCTCTGAAGGAGTGCCCGCTTGACAAGGGAGAAGTGTGTCAGCTGTGCAAGTTGAACCACGACACAAAAGAATGCCCCTCACTTCCCCAAGTGAAGGCAGCTCTGCAGGCATCAAATCCAGAAGTGGAACCAGCCTACTTCATTGCACAAAAGAAACCTTGGCAGTCTTGAAACCAAGGTATGACCCCGGACTCGTTTCCATTTTTTTAATAATATGAGTAATTGGAATAATATGCAAAATGCGAATACACAATTTCCTTCATCTTATTCTCAGTGGAACCCTTCTCAACCTTCAATGCAAAATTATAACTCATGGAATCCCTGGACATAGCCACCACACCAACCAACTTCTTGGTCTCCTTGATGGAGGAATTTCCATCCAGGGAACCAGTTTCCTCAACAACCTCCACATCAACAACAATTATACCCTCCTCAATATCCTCAATATCCTCAATACCCTCATCAGCAGTCGCAGCTGCAGTTGCAGAACAATTTTGCCCCTAATATACCAATACGACCTCAGCTGCCTGCTCAACCTAATCCTAACCCAAACAATAAAACAGTCTATTAATTTGAGACTGTCAACATGCATGCCTACTCCCTTTCTCCTGTGCCTTGCAACGATATTCCCTTACGGTCAGGGAAAATAGTAGAGCCTGTAATCATAGAAGACGTTCCACCCTCCGTACATGAAGAAGGGATGAATCCACAACATCTATCCGATACGACCCCCATCATTGAAGATGTTGAACATCCCACTAATGGGACGGCTGAAACATAGAATGATAAATCTAGCGATACACAGCCTACCCAGCTGATCAGGCAACCACCGTATCTCGAGAGATTAATGCTACCAATGGCAAGAGGACAACCCCAGTTTAACCTCTTTGGAGAGTTAAAGAATCTTTATGTTAAAATCCCCCTCCTTCAATCTCTTCAAGATGTACCTATCTATGCTAGAACTGTTCGGGACCTGTGCACAAAGAAACCAGGGAGGAAACCCAGAGATCCTCCCACTGTCCACATCATAGGGAAATTATCTGCGATAATAACAGGAAAAACCCTATTGACCAAATATGACGATCCTGGGAATCCCACCGTCACTCTGCAACTTGGGCATACACAGATACCCAACGTACTGGTATATTTAGGAGCAGCGATTAATGTCATGACAATCAAAACTGTAAGAAAACTTGGGCTCACTAATCTTAGGCCAACCCCCACTGTTTTAGAACTGGCAAATAGATCCACCATTAAACCTGAAGGAATTATGGATGATCTTGTCATCTCAGTTGACTCTTGGGAGTATCCTGCTGACTTCTTGGTTTTACAACCTATGTCGCAGCTGGGAGGACACCCATTGATCTTGGGAAGGCCTTGGTTTGCCACAGCCGATGCTTGCATCAGCTGTCGATCTGGATCTATGACCATATCAGATGGCACCGAGACTAAGAACCTCACTCTCTATCCTCCAGCTCGGCCAAGTCTAGAAAATGAAACTTCTTTATGGATGGAGCCAGAGGAAGAAGAGAGCGTTCAACCATTATTAACTATAGGGAAAGCCTTAACTTTTAAAGATGAAACTGAAGACGATGCCATTAATAACTTCATCAGTGAACCCACCTCAGTCAATAAAGAAGTTTATCGAATCCTGAACATTACTATGGGTAAGGAAGAACAAGAAAATCTCACAGAAGAAGCACTAGTCGGTGACACACACATAATCCCAGTATTGAAAAACTCGAAAAGTATTCCCATTGAGGTAGAGTCTGGAAAAACCCTGAATATTAACCCCAGCCTCTCCTTAGATGAACAGAAGCGCCTGATCAGTCTCTTGAAAGAACACAAGGGGGCATTTTCCTGGGAGTATACAGACATGAGGGATATTCCCTCTAACCTGTGCACCCATCATATTTATATTAAAAGCGACTTTTGGCTTATGTGCCAGCCTCAACGATGAATGAACCCCAATCTTAGGGACATAGTGAAGGAAGAAATTCAGAAACTCTTGGAAGCAGGATTCATATATCCTATTTCAGACAGCGAGTGGGTCTCCCCGCTCATAATTGTACCCAAGAAAAATGGTAAATGGAGAGTCTGTGTCGACTATAGGGAGTTGAACAAAGCCACACGAAAAGACCACTTTCCCTTGCCCTTTATTGATCAAGTACTCGACACCCTATCAGGTAAGAAGTTTTTCTCCTTCCTGGATGGGTTTAGCGGGTACAATCAGATTCAGATTGCTCCTAAAGACCAAGATAAAACTACCTTCACTTGTCCATGGGGAACATTTTCTTACAGAGTTCGTCCCTTTGGTTTATGTAATGCACCAGCAACATTTCAAAGAGCTGTAATTGGCATATTTTCAGAATAAGTTAATGACAGTATGGAAATTTTTATGGATGATTTCACTTTTTATGGCAAGGATTTTGAAGAAGCACTAGAAAATTTGAAAAAAGTTTTAACTCATTGTGAACAGACCCAGCTCTCTTTAAACACTGAAAAGTGCCATATGATGATGAGTGAAGGAGTAGTATTGGGGCACTTCATCTCTGTTGATGGCATTTAGGTGGATCCCTCAAAAATCAAGGTAATAACAAATATACCTACTCCTGCAACTCAAAAAGAGGTGCAAATTTTTCTAGGACATGCTAGATACTACCGAAGATTTATAGAGAATTTTTCCAAACTTGCTTCTCCTTTGTTTTCACTGTTAATGAAGGATGTGCAGTTTGTTTGGAATGAAGCATGCCAGACAGCATTTGTTAAGCTTAAGGAGAAGCTGTCCACAGCCCCTATCTTAAGAGGGCCCAATTGGACCCTACCCTTCCACATTTCTTCAGATGCTTCTGATATTGCTATTGGAGCATTTTTAGGACAGCGGGATGGTCAAGTACCTTATGCAATTTATTATATTAGTAAAAACTTAGCCCCTGCTAAGCTTAATTATAATGTCACCGAGAAGGAGTTCTTAGCTATTGTCTACTCCATTAACAAATTTCGACACTACATTACTGGATATCCTACATTTGTGTACACTGACCACTTTGCCATTAAATATCTAATGAACAAACCCGTCACTAATGCCAGAGTCACTAGATGGCTCTTATTATTACAGGAATTTGATATTACCATCATAGATAAACCTGGAAAAGAAAATATCGTCGTTGATTTTTTATCTCGTTTCACTAACAGTGATGATAATTTGCCTGTTGAGGACTCTTTTCCAGATGAACATTTATTCGTAGTTTCAGCTCATTCCCCTTGGTATGCAGATGTCGCTAATTATTTGGTTGCAGGAAAGCTTCCGGCAAATATGTCTAAAAGAGAAAAGAGAAAAATAATCCAACAAAGTGCCAAGTATTGTTGGGTAAACGGTCACCTCTTTTACACAGGTCCTGATCTTGAAATCAGAAGATGTGTAAGGGAAGATGAAATCTTTCATATACTGAAGGCCTGCCATGATGAACCTTGTGGGGGACATTTTGCAGATAGAAGGACAGGACACAAAGCGCTGAGAATGGGCTACTATTGGCCAACTCTTTTCAGGGATGCAAAAATATATGTTTAGTCTTGTGATAGCTTCCAAAGGATGGGTCAGCCCAACGGATTAGATCAAATGCCTCTGCAACCACAATCAGTAATTGAACCCTTTGATAGATGGGCTCTGGATTTCGTTGGCCCTATTAGCCCTCATTCCAAACAGAAAGCCTACATCTTGGTCTGTACTGATTATATGACCAGATGGGTAGAAGTTATAGCTCTGGCGAAAGTTAATGACCAGGCTGTGATCGACTTTTCATACAGTAAAATATTTACCCATTTTGGGGTACCTAAGGATGTAGTTACTAATGGGGGACCGCAGTTCATGTCTCATCAATTTGAAGCTCTGCTACGGAAGTATCATGTTCAGCATAGGGTAGCTTCACCTTACCATCCCCAAGCCAATGGCCAGGTGGAAAGCACTAATAAATTTATTGAAGCTATCATTACCAAGACAGTCAAGAGCCATCGTAGATATTGGGCTGACAGGCTTACGAAAGCACTATGGGCATATCGCACCACTTGGAGTAACACCACAGGTTTCTCTCCTTACGACTTAGAGTATGGAAAAAGTGTCATCTTTCCAATTGAGTTTGAAATCAAGACCCTGAAGACGGCCACAGAAGTAAACCTGGATGTAACTGAAGCCCAGAAAAGAAGATTGAACCAACTGAATGAACTGGATGAGAATCAGTTAGCTACAGTGGACCAAACAGTGTTAATTCAACAACAGAGATCCAATTGGCATGACTGATTCATCAAAAAGAAGGTCTTCTATGAGGGAGACTGGGCACTATTATATGATTCCAGATTCAAAAGAGATTTCAAGGGTAAATTATGCACAAGATGGCTAGGACCATACCTAGTAGACAAGGTATTTGATAACGGCATAGTCCGCCTGGTAACTATCGATGAAAATCGCGCACCATTATTTGTCAATGGTCACAGGCTGCGACTGTACCGTAAACCAATTTCAAAGGATGCATTTATCTCGCAAATTGCCACTGGTCCAGATTACTAGCTAGCACAAGGGCAAGAATTTCTCTCTACCTTTGTCAATCCTTAATTGATCACTGTAAATCACGTATGAATCATTGTACATAAATAATTGTTGTTTTTTCGTTGTGTTATCTTTTCTTTTGCACGTGATCTGATTTTCTGTTTTTCCAAAATTTGCAGGGAAGCGCCCAAGGATGGTGGTCAGATCGGGCCTGTCGACCAAAAGTCATTTTTCTGTGCCTTCCCGCACCAAATTTTTTCTTCGCTTAAATAAATTTGTCGCAACCGTGACACCCATTTTCTAGTAGCTGCGACACCTTTTTCTGGCAACTGCAACACCCTTTTTTCGGCAGCTGTAACACCCATTTTTCGGCAGCTGTAACACCCATTTTCTGGCAGCTGTGACACCTTTTTTCGGCAACTGCAACACCGTTTCTGGCAACTGCCACACCATGAAACTCGGCCTTCTTCCATTTCCACACGCTGTGACCCCATTTTATTTTTTACCATAAAAACCTGTTTCGCGCAGCTACAGTACAGTCACTTTCCGTGTGCTTAACATTTTCTTCCCTCTTTTCCGGCAACTGCAACTCCACTATATTTAGCTGATTTTTCTATCATTGAAGGCCGCGCCTCTGCTTTGATTTCTTTTATGACCTGCGGTTGTGACTCCTGTGTTATTAGCAGATCTTTTTGCACAATAGCAACTTCTCTAGATATGGCTCCGATTCCTGATGCTGACAATTTGACCCATAATGTAATATTTATCATATTTCCGACCATTTTGACACAATGGTTTTTGCTTCACCGGCGGAAAGATTTATTACATTACCCTTGCAATAATGATTACATTTAATGACTGCACAGCGCACAAGTTCAGCTTTCGCAATGTCTGCAACCACATGTTCTATTATTCTCCAAAGGACATCCAATGCGCATTTCCGAAGGTATGGCTTTGATTAACCACTTGATTAAGTATCAATATGATTTGGCAATATCAGTCGTACCTTCCTTTTTATGCCCATTATTGCATCGATTAACTCTCTGCCTGTGTGACATAAAGACTAATTATGCTACCTAATAACCACCACCTTTCCCAATTTGAAATAAAATTTCAAATAATCCAGTGCGCTAAAACTTTCCAAATTTGCCTAACTCTCCTCTTAGTTGTCCATGCATACTCTGTGCTGTAACCTCCATTGTCGGAGTCTGTAATCTGTTGAACTACAAAATAATTTCGAAGTCAGAAACATGGGGATTCCGGCTCGTTATGAACCTTCAAACACACAAGAACTCAGAAGAAACGCTGCATTCTTTGTTATCTTTCAGGCTGCCAGTTGGACGTAATTTTTTGAACGTCTGAATGGATTTCACCATGAAGTAGCCTTGCAGTTTGCTATGAACCTCATAGAAACTCACTCAGAGGTTTGGGGATTGCGCATTGAAGTTTTTGAAGCCATCATGGCTGAGGTCACTGGTATTCCTCGGGTGGGAAGGGCTTGGTTTGGACGTCGATTCCCCACTACTGCAGCAGTACAAGACTTTCTAATAGAGGGGCAGTAGGTTCAAACGACAAAAAGGGGGATAGTATTACAATCATTTCCACAACCATGGAATCACGTCGCTATTTTCCTCAAGAAATATATCACCTGTGAAGGTAGGTACCCAACAGTCTATAATTCTGAATTCCCTTTACTATCTCATCTCCGTCACAGGGTTTTGTTAAATATTCCATATTATTTGCTCAATGATTTACATCATATGGTGGAGTTTGTTCGAGTTGACAAACATCCACTCTCCTCACTGACCCACCATGGCCTCATTAAATTAATAATCTTAAGGACCCTTGCTCAACACAATATAACCTGGGAGCAATTTACAGCTCAAGTTCAGGAACCCGCTCCTTTGCCCGATATTCCAACAGAAGAAAAGCAAGTCCATCCACAGTTGGGGGGAGATGAAGCACAACAGGAGGCTTGGAGCCCCTCCAATATAGTTGGGGGGGGATATGAGACTAGATTGGAGGATCAACCAAGGGTACAAGAAGAACAATTGAGAGAACATGTACATAAAAACCCTGTGGAAAAACTAAATAATAGGGTAGCTCTGACAACAGAGGGTGAAACTGGAGCAGCATTAGATGCTGCGACAATTGAACCCGAAGATGATAGTGCCATGGTAATAGAAGAAAATACTAATTTGGTGACCATTGAATCCTCACCTGAGTGGGGAGGAACTTTGATTGAGGAAGAACATCCTAAGGAACAAGAAAATGCTGGAACTGGGAACATTCCTTCTACCTCAGCTGTGAATCCAGAAACCCCAGCACCACAAAGAAAAAGGAAGAGATCAAAGGATGAAATTAAGGTATCTCCACCAATAAGAAGGAAAAGAACCAGGTCGGTCGTAGCAGCAGAAGCAACAAGGGAAAGATGGGAAACCTTAGAAGCGCAAATTGAGTTCCCCATTATTGAACCCAGACCAATTGATGCCCCTCAGGGGCCAGTCGAAGAAGAACTCCAAATTTAAGGACTTATGTTCGAAAATAGGCTATTAAAAGAGGAAGTCCAAACACTCATAAAGGAATTGGAAAATTGGAAAGAAGCATGCAGAAAACAGGGTGAAAGGAAGCTGCACACATTGGTGGAGGCTGCAGATCAATTGGAGGGATCAAATCCTACCGAGCCTGGAAATGAGGAAGAAAGAGTGGTATGTCCCACTTGTGGAGAAATCTTTAAAGAGTCGGGCCACAAGATTGTAATTCATACCTTTACAACACGACAGTCTGCACCTACAACGGAGGAAGGATAGGGTCAACCTGAGTTGAGAGAAGATGGGACTCCCAAAGGAAAACTTCAAGAGGAGGAAGTTTCAGAGAAAGAAGATGATGTCACACAAGAACCAGCATCTTTAAATATTCTTGCTGAAATTGCCACTAACTCTGGGACAGAGGAACCAAGGGATGAAGTTATTCCCGATTTTATGGATGAAGACTGCACTGTGATCCCAGAATCCTCCCATGACATAGAAATGGAACCACAACAACAAGGCAATTATGGGGTTGAACAGGGTGTTGTTACACAAGAACCAGCATCCTTGAATGTTCTTGTCCAAGTGGTTGTCCAAATGGGAGGAGAACCAGGAATTGAGGACACTCGGGAGTTTAATAAAGAATGTTTTACTATGACTCCAGAATTGTCCCATGACACAGAAATCATAGAAGAGGAGCCACCGCAACAGGGAGATGAAGAAGTGAGTCAGGATGTTGTCACACAAGAACCAACATCCTTGAAGGTTGCAGTAGGGACTCTTTAAATGCAACAAGAAAATAACCCTGAAGTGGATGTCATTCCTGATATGGATTGGAGTGAAGATGAACAAGTTCAAACACAACCCTCAGGTGATACTGAAATCCTTGAGGAGCAGCTACATACTGAAGAAGACATCCAATCTCAGCAGCAGGAGGAAAAAGAAGAACAGGGCTCTGTCACACAAGAACCAGTAGCCTCACAGCCTCTGGCTGAGATAGCAGTTGATAATCAGGTAGAAAATGGAATTAAAATTCAGGAGGAAGTTGCTCCACAAGAACCAACATCCTCATAGTCAGCTGCCCAAATTGCCACGAGAAAACCCCAGAAAGAAGACGTTGTTACATGAGAACCAGCATCTCCAAGTGTGGTGGACGTTGTTGTTGAAGAGAGTCCAGAAAAGGTTGCTGTCACACAAGAAACAGCACCCCCAGAAATAGCTTCAGATGTACAGGATGTCCAATGTGGCACATCAGGTGACAAGGTGTGGATTGATCCCCTTCAAAACTTCATTGACCTGGATTCTGACAAGGAGGAGCATCATGAAGAAGAAACCCTGAACCCTACAACAGAAATCTCAATTTTGAGAATGGAGGTAATAAAATGGAAGAGCCAGGTGGAGGAATACCAAGAAGGGATGATTTCCCTTACTGAGCATAAAAAGGTTATCAGGCGACTGGAGGAGAAATGGGCAGAAGAACGTATGACCCAGAGACTTCGAGAAGAAGAGCTATAGAGCAATTTAAGGGAGCTGAAAAAGTTCCAATCTATGCAGAAGGAAAAAGAGCAAATGTATGCTCTTTCTCAAGAACTCCTGGGCACTAGGGTACCTTCTTCTTCTTACCCTGTCTTTATGTTTGAACAATTTGTTTGGCTTAAGTTGAGAGCTGTGAAAGAAGGGAGGTCATTTGAGATAACAACCTCAGCAAAAAATTTGGAAATGTTTTTAAGAAGCAAATTTGAAGATCAAAATTTGTTGTGTGAATTATATTTGCATGAGATGGCTTGCCCTCTGGACCGCCATTCAAATCTTGTCCCTTTTTCAGGAGATGTTCAGTTGAGGGCCTTTGCTTCTTTTGTCAGCAATCATGCTCAGTGGGAAAGGTCTTTTCAAACCTTTTTCTCACAATGAATCTCACTCTAATCAGTGGGTTCGAAGTGAGCCTCAAAATCTGGGTATTTTTCTTGCTCAACACAAGAGTTTGCTCTCATGCCCCATCCAAACTTGGCACATAATGGAACTGCAGGAGGAAGTTATTTCTACCTGTACCAACCATATTTATATATACCAACAAGTAGTGTTGGAAGGAAGTAAGCACAGATGGCAGGTTGCCTCTCCTACACTCAGGAGCAAAGACCCCTATTGTTTTAGAAATTTTGAACAGGCACTTTCTAGGGTTGAGGGTTATGTTGTATGTATCAGGGAATGTGGGGTTAATTGGTTGGGCCTGAAATTTAAATTTCCCCTCATCTGGTGGCCAACAAAACCATACAGGATGGATTTCTCACTAACCAAGGCAGACGAGCAGCAATGCTGGAGATATTGGATTGCCCACAGAGGGTTCATAGAAAAAGAAGGGACATCTGAGTTTCCATACAACTTCTCCTCTCTCCATGAACAGAGCACAGTGCAAGATTCAGATTCAGAATAATGGAGGTTGTTGCATGAGGACATGCAACAGGATAGTTGGGGGGAGATGTTGGGCCCAGAAATGGCCCCTTTTGACCACCCTTAATTACCTCTTTTTGTTCTATCCTACCCCATTGAGCATGTCAAATAAATTTTTTACCCCCGCTCTACTCTTCAAACCACCAAGGTACGATTGGTCATTGTTTTATTTTATTAATACTTATGATTGTGATAATTAAGGCTTCATATATCTCAATGCGCTAACATATGATGTTTTATAAAGGTATTTTGGGACATATGGACTGCAGGAAGATCGGGCTGAACATGCTACGAAAAGGATGGGAATTCATCGCTCAAGCTAATCACCATCCATCCTACCATTACCCAAGGAATGTGGTTCCAGTGTGTTATCCCAGGAAAAGCTGTACAAAGATAGCTATAATAGAATGCGTCAGACTTGGATGTCAACAGTGCACTGTTGCTCGTGTATAGCTGTGATTTGAAGATATCGTCACTCCTGGGGTGATTAACAATTTCCCTATATTTTCTATTTTTCATCCTGCCACGTTTGTAACAGTTGTTGTCATTTAGGACGCTTGAAGATCAGAGATCTTCATGGCTGCCCCATAATAGGGATAGGATGTTATGATTTACATTGTATAAATATGGAGAACTATTTCGAACCAGGGGTTGTTGAACATATAATCAATCCATTGTATTAGCTATGAGGAGGAATTGTGTAATCGATCTGTCTTTTAATACAAGGAGTTACTTCTAATCTAAAGGTTTTTACATGTGTTCATCCAGCATCTCTGTGTGAAGGCTGGGCCCGCCTTCCACAGGGATCACTGAGTTAAATTAGGCATTTCAATTATTTTGTTGTGTGATGTTATGTTAATTTTATTTCTTCGTAGGAAGCTGTAACAAGTTGTGGATTTACAGTGTGTTGTGATTGCATCTCTTGGATACCTGTAATGGCATGGTGCAACAGTCGACTGAGTAGGTAATTATTCCTCATGCAAATTGTGTGGTAACTGTAACAGCTCTATTCATCCTTAGATCTTTTAGTTGTTGTTTCCATGAATCTTTGCAGCTTGTCTCCTATTTTTATGATTGCAGAACTTCATTCCTGTACTTCAAATTCATAGAACAACTGAACTCAATTTCTGTATTTTAAATCTCTTGACTAATGTTCAATTTATGTCTTTGGATTTCTAGAATAATCAGATTAAGATAGTTGGGTTAATCATTAAGTGGTTTGAAACAAAATTTCCCTTGTTCTGCAATTGTAATCTAGATGTGACTTTCATCTTTCCATTCTTAGATTGAGAACAACATAAGGTAATTGTTATTGCATTCCTTAGAAGGTAACTAGATTAAGTAGATTCTTGGGATGAGCATAGCCGAACAGAGGATAAGATTGTTCAATTACAAATTTAGTGTTTAAGCATATATTGTGCATGTTATCCTTGAAATACAAGACTTCCCTTGGTTGACAATAAATATTGTACACTCTGTATGTTAGTTGTAATTCACTTGCATATTGGGTTCCCAACAGCTCTCCTGGATCAAAATTGAAACACATACAGAGAGTAGGTATTAAGCTTTCCTCCCCATTCCTGAATGGATTTAGGTCACATACACTAGAAACATTCTTCCCCATGCAGGAAGTGTTTAGATCTATATATTATATACATAAAAAACAGACATTGGAGTTATTCAAAGATCGGATCTAAATGTAGATCACATACATCAGATCTCGTATACTAGGACAATCATCCACACACATGCAGAGTTCAGATCTATAACATATATATATGGTAAAACGCATACCCTAGAGTTATTCAGAGATAGGATCTAAATGTAGATCACATACATCAGATCTCCTATACCGGAACACACATGTAGAGTTCATATGTAATTCATAGTATACAAAAGAATGCAGTTTCGATTACAAGCGAAGTCAAATGAGATTTTCTTGCACTCCCGGTAATAAATCTCATAGCCATTGAAAAAAACACTCAACAGATAAATTTCAGATCATAAGTGATGGCAAATGAGATGCATTTTCGATCACAACAATGGCGATTGATATTTTCTCGAAATTCAAGTGATCAAGCTCGTTACCATCGAAAACAAACACTCAACATACAAATTTCAGAACATAAGTGAAGGAAATTGAGATATGACCCACAAAAAAACAATATCGCGCATACCTAGACTCTCCATCTTATAAATCTACCATCAGTGTCACCAGCAGAGAGTACTGCGTAGCTCGCTCGCATCGTGTCAGGGTTTCCGGAACTATAATTTCATTCAAGGTGGTGTCGCCCTCTCCATAGCCTTAATGTCGATGAATAGAAGAATCTTAAGGCGAATCCTTAAATTTGCATTATCCCCTCTCTAGTGCATCCCAAATCTCCCAGTAAGCACCTCGTTTTCCTCTTTTCTCCCCCTTATAAACACAAAGATCCCCATTATAAACGCAGAGATCCCTGTTTATAAAAACACAGAGATTGTTGCTTAAGAAAGCACAGAGATCCCTGTTTATAAAAACACAGAGATTGTTGCTTAAGAAAGCGTAGAGATTTTCCCCACAATGCCCCTCCTCATATAAATCCACTTGAACCTACAAAATATCCACATAACCAAAGAAATGCCAAATGGTAATTCTTGCGCTCAATAAATGATCATGCCTGCCTTTAAAAGCCCCTACTTTCCTGTGCAACGAATCAACCCTTATAACACACGAATTACTGGCATTTTCCCCACTGGATGCTGGAATGACTAGCCTATAATAGATATATTGGTGTGCACTGGATTTTTTCCCATGATCAGTGCTTGTAGGTGTTTTTATTTTATCGTTAGCGCCACTAAATCTATAGTATTCTTAGTGCCACTCAAGCAAATACCTGGTTGCATCCTTCAAGGAGTTGCCTCAGTTCGATAATAATAACCCTCTACCATGATTCTCTTATGCTTTCCAAGTGATGCTAGAGATAACTCCATTCTATTATTAAGGGCACCAAGCCCATCATTTACTCAAGATAATTGTGCCACAATGCTAACTTGATTATGAGTAAATCGTGCTAAGAACTAGAGTCTTTAAATTAACTATAATATGTGTGTGAGTTATAAAGTCTGTAATTCCATATTTCTTTAGTAATGTCATATATATATATTAAGGTCATATAATAATATATGCTAATATATGTCGCCATATGCTTAGTCCACGTAAATGGTACATCGCCAATTAATATAAATCGAGGTATGTTGGTGATGATATCTTCCTCTCAAGTTTTAAGGCGACTTCAACATATAATCCTTAACCATTATTCTAAGGTTGTTTCTCTTTTATGTCAAAGTTAATGTAGTCTTGTCTATCATATATTAGAATTAGATTAACTACGCTATTGTACCTTAGTTGGGATAATCACGGTGAGAATCAAAGCCCAGAACCTTATTCCTAGCACTGCTATGCAATACTATGGAATAAAAATTATGGCTCCCTAACCATTCGTTTTTCACTGTAGTGGTTTTTAGTTTATCATCATTAAGTTGTGTCGATGACTTAAGTCTCCTGAGTCTACAACTTAGGGAATTAACCCATATAATTTACAAGCTTTTTCTGGTGGGGAATTGGCCTTGAGATCCTCACTCGAAACGAGTACAATAAACAAACAAAATTAAAACATATTTAGGGGTATGCAAGAGGGATATTACATCCTTTCCCCCTTAAAAATAACATCGTCCTCCGTATTCTTGTTTTTCGACAATTTCCCTCTTCTCATGAGCCATCTTTTCTTTCTTCATCTTTCTCTATTCTGATCTTCTTTGAACTTTCATGATCATCACAAGTTGCTATTGTTCATGACCTGTAAAAATTTATTCAGTAAAACGTGTCATAAGTTTATAATTCAACTTAAAACATAAACAATGGGTCCTTTTTGCAACACCCCTTTGCAATTTATGGAACATCTTCTAGTCTTCATTTGTATTTTTATGATCATATATATATATATATATATATATATCTGGGGAATGAAAGACGTCAAAGATAAGTAAATATGGATTACTTGTGAAACAATTACATTATTTTGATCATAATTGGATACTTAACTAGTCCTCAACCTAAGGTAAACCTTTCTTTCATTCCCAAGTTAATATAATATATTTCACATAATTTCCAATGTGAACTTTAAAATTCCTCATTCCTCTTTTCTTTTGAGGGAATCACATTCACACATTAAGACATGTAAAAATTTAATTACTTGGAAATTCTTTAACACATTTTTCATTTGTTATATCATGGAGATGAAAAAAAAAATCCCCACACTTTTGTTGATCATCAAAATCTCCCTTGAGTTCTTTTACCAATTCCTGTGTGGACTTACAGGCTATATTTGAGGTTACTCTCCCTTTTGATTGCTAGTCAAAAAATTTCTCCTCAATGACATCAAACAATGTCCTGTCTTCTAGATGTTGAGATTTTTCTTAGGTCTTGCCATTGATATCATAAACTCTTTCATAGTTCCCCTCAAGCACGCTCGCTTGGGTCTGGGAATTCCTTTTCCACCCAGCCTCCTGCTTGATTCTAGGAAAAGCAAGATAGAGTTAGATCATCAATTTTTGCCACTTCATTTTCCTAACACCAATGTGCTCACACAACAATTATTATCCTAACACCATTTTTCTCCACAACATATCCTTTCCTTGTTCGTATTTATTCTTAATTACAACTTTTGACTATTTGCGACACAAGGATTTTGGTGCTTATCGTGATTTCACTGTCAATTCCCTGTTCTGTGAATCAACTTCATGGTTAGTTGTAATATTATCTATCGATAAACAATAATTTCATCAATTTAATCATTAACATTTCATAATTTGTAATGACTTGTACCTCTACCATCATTCATTATTCATACAATCCTATACACCATCCAAAGATAACTCCTTACTCATTGTAGAGAAATTTAGCTCAAACTTATTTATGCAAGTGATTTCATAATCCATGTTGTACGTTGATCATGACAATGGTCTAAATCATGGTAAAACCCTACAATGTCAGTATATAAATGACATAATCCACGGTTAATTCTTGGTCACGAAACCTGAAATTCGACAATTATAATAAGATAAAAAGTAAAACATCACTCATTCTAGAGTGGTTTAACTCCATTATTTAAGCCAGTGAATTTTGTAACTAACAAACCATTTCGATTGGTAGTGTTCATGGCATAATCCTGCAATGTTAGTACATCACATTATATGACATTCATTCACTTATTAGTTTCAAGGTAAATAGCAACTAAACATATTTACTAATTTGTACTGGGATAGTTACGAGTGAAGGGACATTCCAATGTCTGCACAATATTAATGAGGGGTAAGCTAGAGACGTAGAAATCCCAAGTGATATATAGTTTCATTTTCCTATTAGTGTCTTTAGAGGAAACAATATACTCTTTGATGGGACTCTCGTACCTTTGGGTAAACCCCCCTTTTAGCAAGGAGATGCAAGCTATGAATACACATGTGTTAAAAACTTTATAAGGAAACAATAATGGACAATGTTCATTAAAGGTAATCGTAGGTTTAGAACACTACTTCTCCTAAATCAACCCACTCTTTTCGCAAGAAGTTCCACGTTGGTGTAACACACTTGTAACACATGTGTGTTAAATAGCCAAAATGTTTTCACATGATGGGATGTATTATGATTTTATATATTAGATCTCATTACTTACATACAAATACTTTCTAAGGTGTTAATCATATAACCTAACTCACCTTTTAACACCAGGACAAAATCGTACAAGAATGCATATTCATACTTTATGTAATTTTACCAATCCTCTGATTTCAGTACTCGACACTACACTTGTGTTATCCCATATTACATGGAATACATCAATGCCCTAAGGGGTATTGTTTTGCTAGGTTTCCCACTCTACTTCTATTGGTAACAAGCTGGAATTTAGGTTTGGCCTAAAGTCAGCTTTTAATTTAGGCTTCCCTTTTATATTATATTCCCTATGTAAGAATTTAGCAATACATTGGACAACTAGTTCTGAACCAATATTATGATAAAACTAACATTCTCATGCCTACAACCCTCTTTGTAGGTGACGAGTGCCTTTAAATTTTTTCCTCAAGCAGTTGTGATTTCTACACTACCCATTACTTAGGGTTTTGGGACTCTTCGCAAATATTTATAACACCAATACTCTTCATAAAGCATAGTAGACCCATAGCTTCCATTATTACTATCTATGCTTTCATATAGCTTTTGACAATTATTACTAGCAACCCATGCCTTTTCTTATCTAAGGAACCCATAGTTCATTACCCATCTGTTTGGTGCCCTATGTTTTAAAGGTCTCCATTAGTATGAGTCTAACATTTCCATATATATATATATATTATCACTACACGCAATTCTAAGATAAATGACTATACTTCTTCCTTAATGTATCGGGAATAAAATTTATAGTCCAACCTCCCATTTTGAATGTGTAAACATAAACATAACCCTTACGATAAGATGAAGAATTACTCACACACTTTTTGTCAAACCTTTGCCTTGATACTTCATTTCTTTATCCTCTTAGTTACCTCTTCCAATCTTTGGAGTCCCACTCGGACAACTTATTTCCCTCGTCCATCATTGTCATGCATCCACAAACAAAATCATTTGATTGGTTAGTTTTTACCATCTTCCTACTTTCTAACTTCATGTTGATCCCAAATAGGCCCGAGTGTTGTCACTTCATCTCTGATACCATTTGTAACATACCCGAATCAGTAAAATAATAAAAACTTTCTTTTATATTTCAAAAGGTCACTTAAACCTTCAAATGGCTACCTTTAGGACTTGTAAGTGAGAAAATATAACACTAAAATTTCAATGTAAATCAATCACCCAAAGGTGTTAGTCCACCCGAGACAACTTGCTATATCTGGAATACCATAAGTTTACTCGATTAAAGTCTACTATTGCAATCCTTCCTACAATTCATATTATTATACTACTTAATACATTACGCAAGGACCTTAATCAACTACTCTGGATTTTATTTCATTTTGATTTATCTAACATACTATAACCATCCAATAAATGATCTTGTATTTAATGCAACCCATACTTAACAATTTTCATCATTATTGTCAAGAGAAGGAAGTACATAAATAGAATCATCAAAATATCATAAGATGAAAATACTTCAAAACATAAAAATAAAGAATACATCAAAAACACATAATATCAAGACCAATGTATGTGGTTCACCCAATCCATGGGTTACGTCCACAAAAACTGTTGCATCATGTGATTTTTATAACAATAAAAAGATTACAATCCGCAACATCATTGTTTCCATACTTTACCCTCCTAAACTCTCTCACCAAGAGTATTTCTAAACTATGCAATATTTTAAGTTATATACATTTCAGCTAAATCTCATAGACTCTGAAACTATTGCCATTTAAGGAATACCCATAGGTTCAAGAAAAATACTCATCATTTGCAAAGGTATTAACGCAACTCAAGTAGACCACTTTGATTTACTTAAAATGCAAGAAGAAGTACTGGTTAAACCACATGCATGTACAAAGGTCACGATCCTTAGCTCTCTATGACACATAGCCTAAACTCACAACCACACATACATCTCAAATGTATTATAAACACATGAAAAAGCACTGGTCAAACCACATGCATGTACAAAGGTCACGATTTATTTCCATACTTGTTTATACACTTGCAAACGTAGGAAAAATGGGGATCACGATCTATAAAATCTTCAGATTGTTAAATAAATTCAAAATGCAGACAAGGAAACAACCATTTAGGTCACAAATCAAACACTTAGGGAAGATAAATTTCTCTGAACTGCAATGCTAATCAAAACACTGTCAAGGTTAATGCATGTCAAAATATCCTATATCGGATTTAAAAGCATACCACAGGTGAAATCCCATATCGAAATTTCTCGGAAATGCAATGATAATAAGAACACAACCAAGGTTTAATGTATGCAAACCTTCTCGTCATGAGTTTGACAAGCATATCACTAATGAAAAGGCACACATATTATCTCAGAACTGTAATCATAATAATAACACTCAGTCACATTTATTTCGGATCTGTAAATACAACGAAAAATAAAACAATGAAGTAGGATCCAAAGGGGTCTCTCAGTCAAGCAATTCAGATCATATCAAACTAAGTCAGGGATGAACACGCTACTAGAGGAGTTGAATGATGGTTAGGGGATTCAGATCCCCAAGTGCAAGAACATCCGAACTCTTCTCTCACTCACGAATTCCAATAATTTCGTATTTATTAACCAAATGCACACCAAGAATAATGCAGACAAGGGTCACCCTACAGTTTCTCTCCCGGATCAAAATTGAAACACATACAAAGAGTAGGTATTGAGATCTCCTCCCCATTCCTAAATAGATTCAGGTCGTATACACCAGAAACATTCTTCCCCATGCAGGCAAGGTTTAGATCTATATATTATATAGATAAAACACAGACATTGGAGTTATTCAGAGATCGGATCTAAATGTAGATCACATACATCAGATCTCGTATACCAGGACAATCGTACACACACATGCAGAGTTTAGATCTATAACATATATTTATGGTAAAACACATACCCTAGAGTTATTCAGAGATAGGATCTAAATGTAGATCACATACATCGGATCTTTTATACCGGAACACACATGTAGAGTTCATATATAATTCACGGTATACAAAAGAATGCACTTTCGATTACAAGCGATGGCAAATGAGATTTGCTTGCAATTCCAGTAATAAAGCTCACAACCATCGAAAAAAACACTCAACAAATAAATTCCAAATCATAAGTGATGGCAAATGAGATGCATTTTCGATCACAACAATGGCGATTGATATTTTCTCGAAATTCAAGTGATCAAGCTCGTTACCATCGAAAACAAACACTCAATATACAAATTTTAGAACATAAGTGAAGGAAATTGAGATATGACCCACAGAAAAACAATATCGCGCATACCTAGACTCTCCGGCTTAGAAATCTACCATCAGTGTCACCAGCAGAGAGTACTGCGTAGCTCACTTGCATCGTGTCAGGGTTTTCGGGACTATGATTTCCATCAAGGCAGCGTCGCCCTTTCCATAGTCTTAATGCCGATGAATAGAAAAATATTAAGGCAGATCCTTACATTTGCATTATCCCCTCTCTAGTGTGTCCCAAATCTCCCAGTAAGCACCCTGTTTTCCTCTTTTCTCCCCCTTATAAACGCAGAGATCCCCCTTATAAATGCAGAGATCCCCATTTATAAAAACACAGATATCGTTGCTTAAGAAAGTGCAGATATTTTTCCCACAACGCCCCACCTCATATAAATCCACTCGACCCTACAAAAGATCCACATAACCAAAGAAACACCAAATGGTAATTCTCACGCTCAATAAATGATCATGTCTGCCTGTAACAGCCCCTACTTTCCTGCGCAACGAATCGACCCTTATAGCGCATGAATTACTGGCTTCTTCCTCGTTGGACACTGGAATGACTGACCTATAATAGATAGATTGGAGTGCACAGGGTTTTTTCCCACAATCAGTGCTTGTAGGTGTTTTTCTTTTATCTCTAGTGCCACTAAATCTATAGTATTCTTAGTGCCACTCAAGCAGCTACCTGGTTGCATCCTTCAAGGAGCTGCCTCCGTTCGATAATAATAACCCTCCACCACGATTCTCTTATGCATGCCAAGTGATGCTAGAGATAAATCCATTCTATTATTAAGGGCACCAATCCCATGATTTACTCAAGAGAATTGTGCCACAATGCTAACTTGATTATGAGTAAATCGTGCTAAGAACTAGAGTCTTTAAATTAACTATAATATGTGTGTGAGTTATAAAGTCTGTAATTCCATATTTCTTTAGTAATGTCATATATATATATTAAGGTCATATAATAATATATGCTAATATATGTCGCCATATGCTTAGTCCACGTAAATGGTACATCGCCAATTAATATAAATCGAGGTATGTTGGTGATGATATCTTCCTCTCAAGTTTTAAGGCGACTTCAACATATAGTCCTTAACCATTATTCTAAGGTTGTTTATCTTTTATGTCGAAGTTAATGTAGTCTTCTCTATCATATATTAGAATTAGATTAACTACGCTATTGTACCTTAGTTTGGATAATCACGGTGAAAATCAAAGCCCATAACCTTATTCCTAGCACTGCCATGCAATACTATGGAATATAAATTATGGCTCCCTAACCAATCGCTTTTCACCCTAGTGGTTTTCAGTTTCTCATCGTTAAGTTGCGTCGATGACTTAAGTCTCCCGAGTCTGCAACTTCAGGAATTAACTCGTATAATTTACAAGATTTTTCTGGTGGGGCCTTGACCTTGAACTCCTCACCCGAAACGAGTACAATAAACAATCAAATTTACAACATATTTATGGGTATGCAAGAGGGATATTACAATATTTTTTGTTGTATAATAGCACAAGCTTCTTTTGTTGTCGGTTCTTGTGGATCATCAAAAGTGCCTTCTCTTCCTACTATTGGTTCTTGTGTGGCAGCAACAAATCATTTTCTCATGCTTAGATATAGGAGATGTTGGAATAAAATGATGATTTGGATGTGCATGAATTGGAATGATGAAGTGTTAGAATTGAGTGGGAAAGTATGGGAATGGATGGGCAGAAAATGCTATATAGAAAATGGAAATGGATAATGCTTAGTGGTTCTTCATGACATATTCCTAAATCCTTAATAAATCAAAAACTCATACTATTTACCTCAAGTTTTACCTCTGTGGAATCCTTTTTTGACATAGATGGAATTATGTTGGAGCAATGTTGGTCAATCTACTACTCAAACAGATGTATATGAGAGTTGAAACTAAATGAGGTTGAATCTGATCCGAACTGTGTTGTGCTGGCTGCATGTAAGACTGGTAAATGTTGGAAGAAAATGGAAAAAAAAACTACACAACTGTTGGAACAAATGATGTTGCAAGTCATTGTTGAAACCATTATATCACATAATCTTCAGTTGCTACAAACCGAGGTACAATTCTTACCATGCGAATGAATGTGTTGAAGTCAAGCATGGAAAGAAATCATTGGATTACCGACCATTAATGTATGTCGTTAACCAATGTGGAGCAAATCACCTTTGATGACAATGAACTATAAAGTACCTTAGTGCATCTTGACAGGAACAAATGGATGTGTTGGAGTTGAGTCACCTGCAAGATTTTTCAATTAAGAGGCATTAATGAATCCCCATGATTAACAACAAGGAAATCCGCCATTGATTCATGCAGATACCAGGGAACTATAAAACTCTAATATTGATCTCAGATGATGTGTTGGAGTCAATGGGACAAGATCATTGGAAGGTGTACCTTAAATAATTCCAAATATACAATACGACTACAAAATAAATGATTGTGAAGAATCATAGTGTAAAAATTAGAACCAACATGAAACTCAGAAGTGGAAAGTATATGTGAAGTCGTGATGTAGTAGTGATAGCAAATAAAAAGGTTAAGGTTGAATACACAAGCAGTGAAAAAATGGGACTTCAACATGAATGGATTTTCAGAGCTTTGAAAGGAGGAGGGTGAATGAATCTACCATAGCACAATTGGCTTCTTGAGAGGTTTCTTTTGGCAGCAATTGTTATGACAGGTGTGATGAACTTAATGTCTTCTTGAAAGGATTCTTGGTATGTAGCAATGGGACTTGACTTAGGAAACAATGGTCTCTATATGGTTTTCACATCAATATATAAATTTTATGTGCTCAATCCATTTTCAAATTGAGAAAAAAAAGTCTTCAAGAGTCACTCTTGCATGCATTGACCTTCTTCTTCCAAGGACCTGCAAAAAACTAGCACTTGCTTGCAATAAAACATGAGATGATGGAAGAAGAGAGGTAATTGGTCTCTCTTCACCAAAACCTTATGAAAAAAACAACAAGCAATTACTTATAAAACAAATCCAAGGAAACATGAATGAAGCAAATTCAATTTATACCTGTGGGAGAGCGATGGCCAATTAGACTCACTAGTAGTGTTTCGATCATAAATTATTCATTCCTCGTCTGATTTGAGTGATTTAAAATACAAATAAAAGTAAATTTATAGGTATGTGTCCCTTAGAAACAAGTTTTTAAAATTATATGTGATGATATTCCAAATTTTCTCAGTAACAGCTTGCATGACAAGGTGTTTTTCAAATTTCGGACTAGACCAACAGTCACGGTTTTAGGCATAAATTTTTTGTTTGAGAACGGATTGATGTTATTCCAATTGGATACTAAAGTAGATTCATGTAGGGATATCCAATAGAAACAGGTTTTGAATCCAATAAGAATTGATGATCAAATAGGCCAATGAACAATCTAGAAAACAAAGTTTTAGGAATGTTGATCTGTGATAGGCAGTTGGTATTTTGGTCATAAAATTTTCGTACGATATTGAAATTGAGTGATTTGATTGTGTTGTAAACTAGATTCATATGGGAATATACTGATGAAATAGGTTTTCAAGATATATCCAATAAGGCATCCAAAAAGTGACTATCCCAGCTCTGTTCTGAAGCTTCATGCTTGACACCCCGTTAGTATTTTGACCAAAACTTTTGCGATCGATGTCCAATCTAAAAAATTCAAATTGTTTTGGAAACTAGATTCAAATGGATAATTAGAAATGAAATATTTTTTAAAAATAATTCCATTTGGTCTCCAAAAAATAAACTGTCCCGACTGTGTTTCAGTAAAAATTTCAAGCCAAAATGCCACAAAAATCCAATAAATTAAATTTGGTTCCCAAAAAGTGATCGGAATAGGTGTGAATGTTTTTAATGACATAAATTTCAATAAAACCCACGCCCATACCCAAAATTTTTGAGCATTGAGTACCTAGATTGATTTACACATATGTTGCAACTCTTAAAAATGATATAATATTGAAATAAAGCATGTGTATTTTTATGGATGTGTTATATAGAAATGAAAACTAAACACATACCATGATGATCGCACAAGTTTCAAGCTTGAAAGTTTCCATAATTGTTTGGCTCATTTCCCCGTGGATTCTTCATTCGCCAATGCTTCCTTCTTCTTACCAACTTCCCTAATTACTGTAATTTTGCTTTCAAGAAGGATTTTTTGTTTTGTAACAAATAGAGACAAATTAAATTTTGAAAATTGAAGACAACAATGATTTAATTTGTTCAAATAGTCAACAATTCCAAAGCATTCATGAAAACATATCATACCCATTCCTTATCTTTCTACTTTTTGATCTTCCTGATCGCAACAAGGCGCGGGAAGAGAGCATACCTATTCAAAAATAAAAACAAAAGCATGGTTTTATTATGTTATTCTATCCTACTCTAATCTACTTGGAAATATAAAAATTGTTCAAGTGTATGCATATTTCCAATGGAGCCACTTTCGAAGAAGTGACTCAAGTATTCTCATACTCCCAACATAAAAATATAACTTTATGAATGCTAGGATATGAGAGATCAATTTCCCTTGCAATGATGGTGCCAAGAATTGTTGAAGTATGGAATAATGTTGCATACTGATGGTAGATTGAAACCAAACTTCAATATCGTATTTGTTCCCTTGATTTCTCATGGTTGTTACACCATGAATCTCCTTAGTAAATTGATCTTCCTGAATGCATAAGAGATTCAAATATGGTGACAATGACGCTAGAAGTCCTTCAGTTTTTTGTTCTAATACTTGATTTTCATTAAATATTACGTGTGGTTTGTTGAACTTTTCTGCTTACTGATTAGGACTAGAAGAAACTACATCTACAAATCTTGGACCTATAATCTGTTCAGGCCTTGTATGGACTTGCTTCAACAGTGCACACTCTTTTTGCAGCAGTGTAGGTGAGGCAGAACAAGCGGGAAATGTAGGAAAATTTTGTAGTTCAACACTGTAAGCATAATGTACTGCTTTATTATGGTTAGGGTGTTGGGTGGATTGGAAAGGAAATTGTGTTGGATGCCAAGGAGCTTGATGAGAAGATAGATGTGGCTAATGTAGAGGATTGCTTTGTGAGGTTGATATTGAAGGACCGAGTTGTGTTGTAGCATGAGGGAGAGTTGACATGTGATAATAAGATAGGCCATTCCAACCTTCTGGATAGGGTAAGTAAGAGTTAAATTGATGTTGCAATAGCTGCCATGGTGGAGGAGTATTCAAAGATTGAGTATGAAAGTAAGGAAATGGAGGGATAGAGTTTTGAACCATACATGTAGGCCATGGTTGCAATGATTGTTGCAATGCGTTTTCTACAAATCCTACATCTCTTTGATATGTTGCTTTCATCTGGGGTAAGGAGGGGCAACAATACATGGAATGCTTCAAGCCACATATGCCACAAATTGTGAGACTATTCAAAGGACAATCCATTGTAGGATGTTTTTTCTGGCACCGAGGGAAAATTGTTTCTTCAAATTCCACATTTATTTCCTTAACTTGCAAAATACCCAATTGTGAATTTAGTGAACCATTGATATTAGCATTAAAATTTTCAAATAAACTATCAATTTCAACTCCTAAAGCTCATGTTTTTGCAACATATTTCAAAATTAGAGAGGGAAGTTCTTTAGAATTCTATTGGTCTTGAAGTTTCCTCTTGAATACTGTCTACATAACTCACAAATATCATCATATGGTAATTGAAATATATCTCTTGTTCCCATCAGATTTAATATCTCTATAGATTTATCTTGGATTCCTTTAAGCATGATTTTTTTTTAAGGTCTCTTTCCCTAGCTGTCTATGTTTTTATCTTTGAAGATTGTATTGAAAGCGTTCAACATAGTCCTCCAAATTCTCTTCTTTTGCTTGTGTCATTCTGAATATGTCTTCATTGACCCTACAATAATCTTGGTACCTTTTCAAGAATACATATTTCATGTCTTCCCAAGTTTGTATGCAATTCCCTCCAAGGCTCATGAACCATCGGAGGCTTGTTCCTTTTACAATAAGTGGAAACACATTCAACTTTTGATCATTAGTACAATAACCATATCCTCTACAAAGTACTTCAAATTGAAATAAAAATGCATCGGGGTCTTCATTTACCAAATCGTGAAAAATTGGTAGAGCAGATGGAGAATGCTTTGCATTTGTACCACTCCTCCTAGATTTCTGATGGGGAATTCAAAGGTAACCACTTTTTCATCTCTCTTACATTCCATGTTTTTGTTAGGTTCTTCATGTGCTATTATGAGGCTCCTTATTTGAATGTTCCTGTCAACTTGTTAGTAGAATGGGTGGTGCTTACAACACCACTAAGGGGAATGATAAGATTTATGCTCCAAAAATTGAAAATGAAATAAAACTAAATGCAAAGAAAGAAAATCCACACTCAAAGAAAATCCAATCAACTAAAAAATAAGCATGCAACCTACATGTCCTAACCCTTATGAGGTCGATCCCGTTTCAGTCTGTCGAAGGATGTGTATCTCTTCACTACATCTTATTGCCTAGACACCCTAGAATCAGGAACATGTCTACCATGCTCTACTTTAATAATGCATCTACAAAACAATGTTAGATGTAATTTTGTACCATTGATAACTTCCCCGGCAATGGCGCCAAAATGTTGGGAAAAATAATTGTCTAATGAAATAAACATTTGAAATTCCCAAAACATAATTTGTCAACCCGAGGAAGTCTTTTATTTCAAAGCTATCGTGCAATATCTATGCAAGAACAATTTCTACCTGACACTGTTGATCTATTGGTATGAAATCAAAATTCTTTGTAAACTAGATCACACCTTCTTGAAAATAAATCAAATCCCAAAACCTGTTCATAAAATCACACTGTAAATATAAAAACAAAATCAACTCTTACAAAGCAAGATCTAACTACATAAATCTGAAAGAAATGCTATGTTGGCCAACGATCTATCAAAATGAATTTACAGGAAAACAACTATGATAAATTTAATGAATGAAAACATGAACTAAATAATAAACAAATATGCATACTTACAATCAACACTACCAGCATATGCTCAATGAAGAGGGCCCTTCCTCCACTAAGCAGAGCTGGATCTTCCATAATGAAGGTCTACAACTCTAGAATTATGAAACTGTCAGCATGTATTATGAGAATGAAATTATTACAATAGATTCTGGATCAAATTCTACAACGTAAAATTACTTGCTCTCCTCCCCTCTCTCATGAGATTGATTACATATTTATACATAAAAATCCTTCATAAGTATGAGGAACCGAATTCCCAATTTGGGATCTGTTTTAATAAATTTGCTAATATGAGACACAACCGTAGCTACAAATTTGAGAATTACACGTTTATAGAACCAGATGTATATCTCAAAAAAATGGCTTTGTTTGGATATTTCCTTACAAGTTAGGTAACTGAGGTCGTTACGCACAAAACCCATGTCCCGGATTTTTGATATTCTTTTCCAGATGCCCGAAAATTGAGACGTGAATCAATGTGGTCTTATCTGGAATGCGTTCTTTGTTAAGGTCGTTTGATCATGAGTTGGAGGATGTTATGTTGGACTTGGGAATGAATTGAAATCACAAATTAACATAATCAATCCTAGGAATGAAACCATGTTGTGAATCTCCATGTGGACGTGTGCTAGCATGCCAACTTTGGAGGCTTGATCCATGAATGTTACTGTTGTTAATATGAAAAATCACTCCACAAACCATCATCAGTAAAATTATGCATAATAGTCTTCCATTCATCAAAAATAAAGGAAAACAATCATTATTAACCACTAAAGCATCAATGAGAGTAATATGTTATTTTACGTGCAATTACAGCAAATGGATGGAAAATGGAATGATAAATGGATAATAATAGGAAGAAGAGGGATGCAATATATGTTGATAGGTGATGAAAATATGGACAAATATGTGACCAAACAGCAGTCACTATGTTGACTTAAAAACCAAGCCCTACCAAGAGATATCAAATCCTCACCACCTATGTGCTAGCATTAACTGCACTATAATATTCAACTTTTGTGGTTGAAAGAAAAACCACCATTTGCTTCGTGTACGACCACACCAAGGGTCCTGAACCAAGATGAAACACATAGCTAGATGTTAGCATCTTGTCATCAACATCCCTTACCTAATCTAAGTCTGTGTAATCAACCAGCGGGCATGTGGTACTAGTGTAATATTTTATATTGAGTTGAGAACTACTCTTAATATAACTAACAATTATCTTTGCAACCTTCCAGTGACTTTCTCAAGGATTATGTATAAACCGAGAAACCATGTTAACAACAAAGGAAATATCAGGTCAATTGTGAGTTAAATAAATCAAACTACCGTCCAATTGTTGTTAAAGAGTCGCATCAAATAGCGGTGAATCATAGTCTTAATTCAAATTACTCCCGACTAAAAAGATGGAGCATAGGTTTAGAATCATCCATATTGAATCTTTGCAAAAGATACATTACATACTTAGGTTGAGAAATAAGATACCATCATCCTTTTGTAGAAATTTGATGCCCAAAAAGAAATGTAAAAGTCCAAGGTTGGTCATTTCAAAGATATCAACTTATTTTTTGTTCAAATCCAAAATCGTATTTATATTTCCACTAGTAATGACTAAATTATCTACATATAATGTAATAGTTAATGTTTTACCATTTACATTCAAGCCATATATCATGTGATTTAATTCACAACATTTGAAACCAAGGTTGATTAAGAAATTATCAATCTTCTCATACCAAGCCATAGAGGGCTCTTTCAAACCATACAAGGATTTCAGAATTGATAAACAAGACTAGAATCCTTCTCAAAAGTAGGAAGTTGCTCTAGATAGATTTTTTTATCCAAATATCTATCAAAACAGTCACTTTTGACATCCATCTGTTGTATCTCCCATACAAGTCAAGCAACAAGTGAAAGAAATAATAGAATTAAGTTCATCTTTACAATAGGGGCAAAGGCTTCAATACATTCAACACCTTCTTATCGAGAAAAAACACTTCACGCCCAAATGTGCATTATGTCTTTCAAAAACACCATGCTATGTAAATTTGGTTTTGTAAACCCATCGACATTTCACTAGAATATTTCCTTGTGCTGAAGGAACTAAATTATGTGCTTTATTCTTCATTAATGAATGGTATTCTTCATCCATTTCATCCTCACTTTCAATCCATAGAAGGCTCCCCTTGTGTTGGCCCATCAAAAACATTTCATGGAACATATTTTTCAATGATCTTTGGAACCACCACACTTTATCATTTCATTAATGTTTCTTATTTAAAACTCGCAAGATTGATAAAACTTTATGTTGCTACTAGTTGTGGATTTTTAAACGTTTCTTCAAAAAGTTTACAATTCCTTGCTATCCACACCCCCCAAACATTTAGTAAGGGTAATGCTCTATACTTTTTCATATTTGAGTTTTCACACCAATTTTTAAAGTGATCATTAATAGAGACCCCAATCCATAGCTCTTATATACCAAATGGTCTTTCTAATTCTTCCCACACTGCTACAAATAAAGTGCACTCAATAAATAAATGGGATGAGTTTTCATTGCTTACCTTGCATTGTGGACATATGCTAATACATTACCAACTCTTTTTCTACATATAGTCCTAAGTAGGAACTCTTTTTCTTAGCAATAGCCACATAAATAGCTTAGTCTACATTGGGCATTCAAATTTCCAATTACTAAGTACCACCAACAAACCTCTTGCTTAGTCGTTGCTTCCCTTGAGACTGTGTGCCCCAATTTAGGAGTTCATTTCCCTCCCATGAGGTTCTTAAGCCACACTAGATCATTCTCTTGATTACATATTTTGATATGATTTGCTCTAACACTAGCAATATTCCCTTTCCATAAAATTATGTCTTCCCCTTCTAGTCCCTTATCTTCGGTATTCAACCATCCCTACCTCTAAGTTTTAATATTTCCTTCAACAACGACTCAATTTAAAAAATAAAGCCCATTGGACCTTAATGTCTTTACCAATGTCCCTAACAGTTTGTGATTTGCACTACTACAAATCCAAATATCTTCTCCCAGCAATACTTTTGACCTATCACTCACCTTCCAAACCAACCATCTTCATACAACTTAAAAGGCTAGTACCATGGCCTTCCAAACTACAAAAGGTTTTTTAGAAGTTTTTATAGGAGTTCTTATAAATTCCTCAATTATTGAAGGAATTAAATTGAGCACATAGATCTGTGGAAAAACACACAACTCACAAGATAGATCACACAATTTACTCAGTTATTGAAGAATGAAACAGTGCCAAAATGGCTTGCAGCTGTGAATGCTTTTCATTAATCAAAGAGTAATTAGATAATAATTACAATGAAGTACAATGGATTTAATAGCCACATGCAGTTCGAATCCACATGAGGAAATTCGAGTTGATTAGACTCTACTTGAATGTAGGTAACTAAGACCTTGTCTAAATCACTATCGGAGAACTCAATAGTTAACTGACCTTGTCTAAACCATAACCGGAGTTCTAAAACACAACTCAAGTGTTACATTCAATGTTGACTAAGGCTAACTGACTGTGGTAGGTGAGAAATGTGCCCCTCTTGAGTGCAACCATGCAAACCTAGTGCTAACTGAATGTAGAGGACTAGAATTAAATGTAACTGACTCCTAGCTTAGCTTGACTAGTCACTAACTGAACTGAACTGACCTTGGTTGTTTTCAGCACTCCCAGTGGCTCCTAAATTGTAGGGATTGGTCTAGGAGGCTCCTAAACTGATGCAATAAAGTGAAATCAGTGGCAGTAGGCCTCAATTAGTGTTCCCCTCACTTTACTAACTGAAACATGCGCCCCAATTAGGCCAAGTGGACCCAATGGTGCTAGTGACTAAAAATAGACTGGATGGACTCCCGATTTAGACATGACTGCTGATTTAGACATATGACCAAATTGGATAAGGGAGGATTAATAATCCTAACACCCCCCCTAAATGCTAACTTGGACAATCTGTGGGCCCTAGTAACTAAGACCATAGGTCACCCATTACATAAAGTAAAGTAAAGTAACTGCTAAAAAACAAGGTGCTGGGGAAAAAACCACATGGGAAAAAATCCCCCCCTCTAATTAAGCAAGTAGAATTAGGATTAATTTGGTTCTTCTGTGCACAGGTATCCTGGGGCCTGGCATGTGAACCTCTCCATCATTATGTTTGGAGGAATATTCTTCTTTGGAAGAAGGATGATATGCTCAACTAAATCAGAAATATAGACAGTTGCCGGATGAAGACTGGACCCATGTAGAGCAACTGAAGTCAACTGATAAGTGAGAAAAGGTTCTTGAGGATTTAGAACATGTGAGGAACACTTGAGAAACTGATTTTTTGCAGCCATGAACAGCAAACCATGAGTGGTAAGAGCAACCCCAAGTGTTAGGAGCAAGTGTCCAGGAGGATGCAAAAAATCTTCCTCTTTACGAGTTATATGAGGAGATGAGCATGTGATCAATGGTAGAGAAGCACTGGGATTGTTGAGAGTGAATTATTGAGCTCCATTGTTTGATATAGCTTCTTAAATAGCTAATGAATCACATAATAAAATATCAGCAACCTCATATGAGGAAACTAACACCAAATCCCCATCAGCAGTTTTGAAGAGAAAGTGCGGTACTTGATTTTTCACACCGGAATTGGTGAGAGCAGCTACAAGCATGACTAAAAGCTCTTGGATTTTAAAATATGAACCAAATAATATCATATCAGAAATTAAATCAAATCTAAATAGATTCACAACAGATCCAAAACTGTGAAATGAAATCAAATCCCCAACAACAGTTTTGTAGGAGACTTCTGGTACTTGTTTCTTCATAGTGTTGATGAGAACAACTACAAGCAATACTGAAAGATTATGAATTTGATATATTAAACCAAGAAATATCATATCAGATATAAATAATATCATATCAGATCCAATAAGGTTAATATCAGATTCAAATAAATGGTTAACCGAGACGGTGGATGCATAGCTTTCTTCTTCCTCTTCAAAATTCTGAATTTTGGTGCATGCAATCCTGCAGGAAATTGCTGGAAAATATAGATCATGGGGAGTGAATGGATCACTCTGGTAATCTGATATTTCTTCCAAAATATCCAAGGTATCACATATTTGCACACCAGCAGCAACATTAGAGGGAGAAAAATTAAATTTCTCTTCACTTTCGGAAGCAATTACTAGTAAATTTTGCACATAATTCAAAGGAAAATCACCGGTGAATGTTTGCATGGAAGTGCAACAGTGTTTTTATTCAATATCAGAGATTTGAATGTCTTCTTATGTTTCAGCAATATGAGGAGATGAGATATCAAAGATCTCATGAACTTCTGGAGCATCAGGAGAAGGAGTCATTGCAAGGAGACTGTCTTCAATTCGAATTGACTGTGTAGAAGATTCTCCTTCTTCTTCATTTTGAAAAAATTCATCAGAGAGAGTGGAGGATGAGAATTTTGGATCAAGAATTCTTATGGTGCTGGATATTCTCTCCAAAGTGCTATTATGATCCTCATCAATCATTCCAAAGGTTCTGTCCAATCTTGTCCAGAGTTCCTTTGGGTCTTCAATAGATCTACTGAGGTAGCGCAAGCTAGGAGAAAGACCCAATGCTATTCTTCCAAAAGCTGCATCACATTTATTCAGTCAGTCATTCTCACTAAAACACTCTTCACCGAGTCCAATAGACACTCCATAGAGACCTCGTCTCATCAAAGATGCAATCATCTTCTTCTTCCAATTTGAATAGTTTGAGAATAGGGACAGAAGAGTAACTAATGAATCCATTTGAAGTTGTACCTGCAAAAACACAAAAGGGGCACCGTAAGGTCGACAACTTTCACATTTTAGGTTTTCATCACACCCAGCATAGTTGATCAAGCTTGATCAACAATTCCTTAACTTGGGGTATTAAGTGGTAAACCTTTTGCTTCTGGTGCAGAGCTGGAAGGAGCTATATTGCTCAACAAATGATCCAGTAGGAGATCTGAGGAGGAGAAGTGCCTTGTACATCGAGGCTATGATACCATATTAAATTGAGCACATATATCTATGGATAAACACACAACTCACAAGATAGATCACACAATTTACTCAGTTATTGAAGAATGAAACAGTGCAAAAATGGCTTGCAGCTGTGAATGCTTTTCATTAATCAAAGAGTAATTAGACAATAATTACAATGAAGTACAATGGCTTTAATAGCCACATGCAATTCAAATCCACATGAGGAAATTCGAATTGATTAGACTCTACTTGACTATAGGTAACTAAGACCTTGTCTAAATCACTATCGTAGGACTCAATAGTTAATTGGCCTTGTCTAAACCATAACCGAAGTTCATCCAAGTTCTAAAACACAACTCAAGTGTTACATTCAATGTTGACTAAGGCTAACTGACTGTGGTAGGTGAGAAATGCACCCCTCCTGAGTGCAGCCATGCAAACCTAGCGCTAACTGAATGTAGAGGACTAGAACTGAATGTAACTGACTCCTAAGTTAGCTTGACTAGTCACTAACTGAACTGAACTGACCTTGGTTGGTTTTGGCACTCCCAGTAGCTCCTAAACTGATGCAATCAAGTGCAATCAGTGGCAGTAGGCCTTAATTAGTGTTCCCCACACTTTAGTAATTGAAACATGTGCCCCAATTAGGCCAAGTGGACCTAATGGTGCTAATGACTAAAAATAGACTGGATGGACTCCCGATTTAGACATGACTCTCGATTTAGACATATGACCAAATTGGACAAGGGAGGATTAATAATCCTAATAGAAGGGTCTATATTTTTCAATTGTCACTATGAACAACATAATATTTCGTGTTATATTCTTCCATGCACTTCTTGGCTACCAATGTTCTCATAAAAACAACCCCATCCTCCAACCTCTTTGGGCACTATATTATTTTCCTTTGATGCCCAGGAAAACGAATTTTTATCCATCCCTCCAACCGAAATAATTCTAAAGTTGAGCTTCCTAATCTATTGCATTGTTCCTTTTGGGACAAATGATAGAGATACCCAAAACAATGAAATAGCCTCATTAAAATATTTAATAAATGTATATTTACCCCATGGAAAGTAACTCATTACACTCGCAAAACAATATTTTCTCTACCTTCTCTATCATCCACCTTCAATCCTTCTTGATATAGTCATTTTCCTTAATATAAAATCCTGATTACTTTATTCCAAATTCCATCTCAGTATGTACAAAAGGAAACATATGAGTAAGCTAAAGTCTCCCTTCCTCCTTTAAGCCCAAAAAAATTACATAATACTTTCCCTCGTTTACTTGCATTCTTATAGACAAGTAGTATCGATCTAGTATCTCTTTTAGCCTCATTATGTCCCTTAGAGACCCATCACATAAAATAAGGATATCATCAACAAAAATCAAATGTGATAGGCACAAAGAATTTCCCATTTTAATACCTTTAAAAGTTTTAGTTATTTTAGGTTCCAATATGGATCTACTAAGACCTTATATTGCTAAATGGACGATCAAAGGTGATAAAAAAACACCCTTGTCTTAGTTTATTGCTTGGTCTAAAGAAGTTGGAACCAAGTCCATTAACCAAAACTACAAACAACACCATCACCTAGTTTATCACCTGCAAACTAATCCCACATGAATAATAAGTAATATGAGATAAAGATAGTGTACCCTATCATCAGCCTTGGATATATCTATATTTATAGCCATTTCTTACAATTTTTATTTTATTTTTATGGAATGGAAAGCTTCTTGTGCAACCCCTAATGCTTCATGTATATTTTTTCCAATTAGCAAACCAAACTGTTCATGCGAGATGCATTTAGATATCACATTTTTCATTCTCCTAATTATAGTTTTTGCTATGATTTTCTTAATACTATTACACAATGATATAGTCATATGGTTGTCAAAACAACTTGAGTCATCCTTCTTAGGTGTCAAGGTAATAAAAGTACTGTTAAAAAGAGCCAACCAATTTTCCATTATCTTGCATTCATCGACTACCCTATTTTGGTTTGTGTGTTAATTACTTTCTTCACTTCTTGAGCTTGCTCAGAGGCCTCAAACTAAATAGCAAGTTTTTGCATCCTGAATTGTGTTATAATATCTTTGCTGAGGCCACTAATGCATCCTTCTTTATGAAAAGAATCAATTAATACCTATGTAAGTATTGATAATCACTCAAAGGATGTGATAAATTCTACTAGTGATCCTATTCGGTGAAACTTGGTCAACCATCCCAAATAGTGAGTATCCCTCTTGAAACAAACATATGTATCTAATAAACTTACTCCATGCTATGTAAACCCCATATGATTTTTAGGCCATGCCATCATTCTAGGTCCAAGTATACCACCCGCACTCTAACTTTCATCATGTCATCGATAATACCATGGAGGAAAAAATAGTGTTCCATCGATAATACTAAATTCTCATAATAAAATTCCTCCAACATCCTCTCAATTTCCTTTAGAGTCTCCTCATCCTTGATTCTCTTGTCAAAAGCCCACTTAAATGCAATTTGTTTTAAAGTTTTAAATTTTTCCTCAAATTCTTTAGTTGTAGAGACTTTGCTTCCATTATCAAATGGATCCAAAGTCTTCTTCACCATATTTTAAAAATATTCATTATCTAAACAGGAGGATTTAAATTTGAAAGGACTCAAGGATTTGATTCCTAATCGATTTAGGTCTAGGAAAATAGGAAAATGATTAAAGTACTTTCCAGATCCAATCCATTGTCACACTCTAATATCACCCCAAAAATATTCCATTTACAAGAAACCTATCAAGTCTTTTTGTAACATCCCTAATTAAAAATCAAATATATTAACTCGACCTTGACCTAAGAGAGAGAGATTAGCTCAAATTTCTTTTACTAAAACCCCTTTAGATTCGAGCTTTTCCAAACACCTCTTAAACTACTAAAATTTGTCGAAACCCACTTCAGATTGACCTAACACTCCTAAACACACCCAAATTGAACACTAAGAGACTTTGGAGGGTTCTTATGAAAATTTCGCAAACAAAAACTTATCATTAGTACAACCCATTTTTGCAGATTTTAACATAGAACAACTAGTGCTTGAATATTGGACACCATATGAAGAAAATATTGTGGAAATTTATTATAAAATGATCAGTAATATAGATTACATATATGGATGCTACAACAACTTCAAAAGTTGAGAGACATCTGTTAAACACAGTGGAGGGATGGCTATCCAAAAACCAACAGAGAAAGAGAGAGAAGTGTTGCTCTAAAATGAAAGATATTCTCCACTAATGCGCCTTCCCACAAGCATATTTCGACCCCAACTTCTAGATATGCCTCCTACAATGCACCCTCCATCAAATAAGGAAGAAATATAGCCATTAGAACCACCTCCATCATATCAAAACTATCATCGGTGCACCCACTAGTACAAAATGAGAGATAAGTGACCAAACAAATTTGGTCACCACAGTTTTTTCAAGGGATAAATGACCAAATTTGATAAATTTTAAGGTAGATAAATAAAAATGACCAAGATAAATGACCAATTTGGTCACGAGATAAAAACTAAACTAAAAATGACCAAGATAATTGACCAATTTAGTCACGGGATAAGAATTAAACTAAAAATGACCACATAACAATTGGTCACTTATTTGGGCATTTTTAGTTGTGTCACTCCAACAATGGTGATGGAGATGAAAATGATGGTGATATTGTTGATGATGTTAAGGATGACCATGATGACAATGGTTATGATGATGATGAGAATGACCATAACGATGATGATAACAACAATAACATCGATGACTATAGTGATCATCTTGACAATGATGACAATGATGCTGATAAATATAGTGATCATCACAACAATGACTATTATCATCATCACCATTATTTGCATGATCATCATCTACCCGAAGAGACTCCAGATAAGCCTTTGAACTCAAATAAACCTCTTTTTTTATGGCAAGATTACCACCTCTATTTTTATGTTTTTATATATTAATATAATTATTATTTATCTTGTGTTATATATAAGTTAATTTATATAGTAATGTGTTAATAATATATATAGTTAATATATATTATGCTAATATAAAGATAATATGTGAATATATCATATCCTGTGTAATATTAATATAATATAGTTATTATAGGTAATATATTTATGCGGATATGCATTTTTATTTTAGAATTTAAAGTGCGCTATGTTATTCTAGGATTGCACGAGGGTGAAACAAGTGTAGTATCTAGATTGATTCTATGGAAGTCGTTCGAAATTCAAAATAAACAATTATATATATATAGTAGCTGGTGAATGGATAACTGGTAGCGAATGCATGGATAACTTGTAGCTGATGAATCGATAAACAATAGTTCATAACAGATAACTAGAAGAATGTGATATATATATATATATATATATATATATATATATATATATATAT
>LPNX010235607.1:553696-585378 GCA_001517045.1 Pseudotsuga menziesii
GGTAGTTGACGCATGAATAACTTACACTTTTGTGATACTTAACTTGCAGTCTATCGATGTTCACTAACCACAAATTAAGTGGTTTTGCTAGTAATATTAACAAATAAAAAATATATGAACATAAACAACAACAAAAGGACAATGAAATTTTAGTGGGAAAGTTTCCACATTTTAGAACTCTAATTTAGTTAAAAATAATAATTAAAAAGAGAGTTAAAGAGAAAATGAACAAAAAGATAGAAAAAAAAATCATTTTGTTAAACAACATATTATATTCTAAGTAATTTAACCAGTACTATTGTTATCAACAATAAGGTGAATATTTTGACTTGTCACCAAACCTTAAATATATTCAAATATTAGTGCTCTTCACCTTCATTTATTGCGTCGAAGAGGTGCATTCTACAACCCAGTAGGGGGAGATATGTAAGTCCTTACGTGCTCATCCTAGAGCTGACAAGTGTCCTTTATAAAAAATAATAAAATGTTATAAAAAATAACATGTCAGCACAATTTAGATTTAAATTTTTTTTAGAACCACATATATAAGACTACAAATTAAAACCATAAACATTTTGTTCACATTTCCTCAATATTTTCACTCTAAAAACAGGGGTTTGCATTTAGAAAGATTTGATTCCTTTCGGTGCTTGGTAGATCATTTTTAAGATGGATCTATGTTGGTATTTAATCTTCTTTTTATTTCCTATAGTACCTTGTTTCCAATGTGAAATCCATTGTTTCTTGGATATTCCTATCATTAATTTGGTACTTCATGTAAACGTTTGGAATAGTTTCCATCTTATCAATAATTAACACCTTAAAAACCATTTGAGCAATGTTTTTAGGTGTATGTTCTTATGAAAATCGGTGCACTTGGTTTGATACATATATGTGGGTTTAATTTTTATTGGATGTTCTTTTGTTAAAGGTCTTTGAGAGCTTATTACAAAACTCATCTCATTTCCTTCATTCATTTTCTACTTTTAATGACAATACCATTTTTTTTCACAGGTGAAAGTGTTGGGCCTTGAACTTACTTTTTGTGTCAAGGACCTGCCAAAATCAAGCAGGACTATCGGGTTACATCAGTATGGTCAATTTACACAATTCACTTATTCATTACAAAGGGGCTCAACAAGAGAAAACATGTCACTTATAAGAATTGAACCTGGGTGGGGAGGGTAACACTCATTCCTCCCAACCACCCAAACTACAACCAATAGACTTGACAATACCATTATTAAGAAAATACATTGATAAAGTACATAAATATATGATTTGTTGTTATGTAGAGGCTTAGATGTGTCATATATTATTTCTTTAACTCAACATAATTTTCATCTGTCACATACCCCAATTTTGTAAAATAATGTTAATTGTTTTAATTTGATTTCCTAAGACATTATGTTAAATTTAATCCTAAGTAGGAATTGATGACTCAGCAGAGTCAAAAGAAGTGGAATGTAATTCTGAATATTTATTTTTAATAAATAAAAAGTTGAGACAATAGCTTGGGAGAGCTGTTAATAAGAGTGTTACTGGTCAAACTGGTCGAAGGAACTAGGTGGAGAGCAAAAGACAAGTGGAAGCATCCTCAAACACTTCCTATGTTGTAGGTGGCAACTTCCCTACATTTGGGGTCATGATCCCCCAAGAAAGTGGGATCAGAGCAGGTGGCTCAATAAATGACAACTAACCCAAAAAGACCTAGGCAATCTTTTAAAAGTACCCAATGTAGAGAGCTGAGGCTGCTCAGATATTTTCCAGGAGAAGAATCATTCAGGAGGAATGCACTTCAAGGAATTCATTGGGGAAAAAGGGAAAACTGTAAGGAAGGTGTTTTGAGAGATAAACTATAGTAACTTGGTCTGATACAGCTTGCTAGCTGAGAGAAATTTACTGATAAGTTCAGGACTGGTATTGAGTCTCAAGACTAGTACCTTATCATTTGTTGCACCTAGTTCCAGCCAGGGAGACCAGAGCAAGCTCGAGGGTCCTGAGGAGTCGCTATTTGAGCGCTCTAGGAGTTGGTAGGGAGGAACGACCTCCCATTGCTGTTGTCATCCAAGCTCTAAGAACAGGTTCTGTTGTTATTTAATTTCTGTTTTATTATTTGTGTATGACTGAATGATGCATTTGCAGTTTATGATGTAGAAACTTAGAGGATAAGATAACTCGGTTTGTTTAGTAATGAAATTATGTTTAATGAAAGACAAACCCCACCTGTGTTTTTCCTCATCTAGAGTGATCCAGATCGTACTCCAGCACAGGTGGTGAAATTATATGAAGGATGTATGATGCAATGTTAGTTCGATTAAGGGAATGTTTACTTTTATTCTACTATAAGGAGAAACAACATTCTATGTATGGAGAAGGATTAGGGTTAGACACCTAGACTATGAATGACAGATTTTAAAAACAAAGAAAGAAGTTATATCTTTTTACTGTCAGTAGTACGTTTGGTAAATGAACAGTTCCTTTTTCAGTATTCATTTTCGAAACCTTTTTATCTACTTGAAACAAAGGAAGAGTATATATATAAAAGATAAAATATGTAGTATCAGGTTAATTTAGAATGCCATTTAGTTCTATAGGTTATTTATTTTCTGTATAAAATTAAATAATTACTGTATTCTCCTTTTATAACATTCGATCTGAGAGGGAGGATAGACTGTTTTTCTTTAGAATTATTTTCTAGAGCTAAAACTAATAGATGTAAGATTTTTAATTACACTGCAATGTAAATAGCTTTTCTTTTATCTAACAGAATTTACATAAGATATATATCTACTAACCTATCTTCTAGAAATTAAACAAATACTATCTTATAGTTTACAGGTCAGAACATAGATAGTATTATTCTTTCTTTTATATTATAAATACTAGTATTATAACCTAAATAGAATAATACAGAATACTGAAGGGACCTCTTTTAAAAAAAATATTTAGTACTGATGGTAAAAGAAATAAACGACAAACACTTTCTATTTTATACCTATAGATAAACTAAATACATAGATAATGTGTACATTTATAAAACAGTATTTGTTGTGGGTAAAACAACCCTCCTATCTCAATATAATAATTATTAATTAAACATAAATTATTTACCTTAAAAGATGTAATCTATCAGTTACACAGATACACTGTAAGAACATTAATTACTTATATTCAAAAGGGTAACAAGTATAAAACAATTCTTTATAAACTTTATTAGAATAGAATAATGAAATACTATAAAAATAATGTACATAAACCCTAGCAAGTAAATTTAAATAATATTACGGGGTAAAAATCAAGTGCATTAACGCGCAGGAAAGTAACCAACAGAGGAGTATTATGCTCAATTTACCAAGCTTAACCAATCATTACACATTATAAATAACAATCAAACAATTTACAGTAGTGCAACATAAATTAAAGATAATTAAAGAAGTTGTAAATATTTTTTTTTATATTTCCAAGTTAGGGTAAAAACTTTACTACTTCAAAATATACAACAGAGATATAAACAAAGAGTCTGAAGCTCTTCCAAAGCCCTCGGCTTCCAACAAAACTCACAGAGTACGGCTTAACAGCCCCTCTTTCATTTTCATATATATTTTACACAGTAACTGAACAAAACCAAAATTTTACAGTCACGGCCTAAGCCGGAGGCCCCGCATCAAGCGGAGGGTTTAACATCATCAAACAAACAGTGAACTGGTCAACCAAATAAACCAAAACCACAAGGGTTTTGTAGGCCACGGCGGCCAACCGCTAAAAGAACCATAAGGGACCAAACAAGGAGGAATTGCCATGGATAACCCAGGGCTTACCCGTGAACCAACAAGCAGATGCCACAGCCTCGCACCAACCAAGCAGAGGGACGGGTCGACCTGTGAATAAGAAAAACGATAATGTTAAAAACCTTGTATTAAAATAAACAGCGGTGTAAATAAAACATTCTGTAAAGATAACAAATGGGTTAAACAACATTTCTTACATCAATTTGTAACTGAAACATGACCACCCATGAGCAGCAGAATGGTTATCAACACAAGGGGATGGAAACCTTTCATCTGCAGCCAAAAAGGAGTTACCAGCAGGGTAAGCAACGAACGACAACCTGGGTCTAAGCAACTAGCCAAGCAAGTGTAAATGCTTGGGCCGCAACCAGTTTCAACAAAATTTACATATGCTGCAAACCCTATGCCTCCAGCAACTCAGGAAATCAAGACCTCGACTCTCACTGTCAAGCCAAAGAGAAAGAAGTCCTTTTACAGTCGAAGGATTTTGGTTTGAGCGAGCTGCGATGGAGAAAACCTGGAGGAAGTCTCACTAATCTATACCAAGCAACAAATGTTTGGTAACAACACTTCTCTACTGTAAATTCGGGACGAGCTCACGAGGAGTAGAATAAGCAGGGAGACTATCAGCAGCAAGAAGCAAGTGACAGTGCAGACGAAAACATCGTAGCAGAGCGGCAGGAGGCCGAAGGCGACGAAGGTAATGACAAGCTAGGGTTCAATGCTGTGCTTTTTAACTGTTCAACACATGGCCAAGACGATGCCACGTTAGTCAGCAAATAATTTAAATGTTGTGGGTAAAAGCGTATAGTCTCGACGAACAATTACAAGAGGACGATGATACCAATCGTTCTTGCTGATTACGAAGGTTCCACCTTAGTCCTTAGCTCCAAAGTCAACCTATATTTACGTTGCATGTTAACAAAAGAATCAATACTATATAAACTTTGTTATAAATCTTATCAACGGCATGGAGAACTCACAACCCAACAAAATACATTATGGTATACTCATACTCAAACAGTTATAACCTTGATCATAGTAAAGCCTTGTTATAAGGTATAGGAGGATTTAATAACGTTTAATTGATGAAATTATTGCTTTAACAATTGTGCATTCAACCAAAAATATGCAACATAGCAAGGGTAGAAACAATACTTACCCTAGCTCATAAAAGCAAGTAAAGGAGGCATCTTATGAAAACTTATAGAACTTTAAAACGAAGTCAAACTATAAACTGATCGTGAAAAATGGTTTATTCTTTACCCTCTTGTTTTCACACTTTGCACCTTCTTTATGCATTGTAAAGTAGTAGCTCAACCAATAGCTATAATTCTGACCTGAATGTATACTATTGGATGTTATAAAGGAATTTATAGAATCATTCTATGATAAATATCCTTTTGTTAAAGTTAATCTCATTCGCTTTGATTGTATAATTATTAAACTAGTAAAGTTTATAATTGAGCATAGTAAGTCTTAAAATGTTAAAGAAGCTTGGCATTGAACCTTTAACGATGTATTGGCCTTAAATAGATAATAGTTTCCCAAGCAAATTATGTGCAGAGAAATTCAAAATCATCAAATACTAATGTAATCCTTTTTAAAAGCAGCTTGTAATAAAGTTGTAAACCCCTTAAAAACTTCAAAGCTTGGAAGTGAGAACAGGAGTACATAAACTTCGTATTAAGGTACATTATGTTCTTATCACAAGCAGTAACCAATACCATCGTGACGTAAATGGTAATTGTATACAATTTAAATTAGACCTTTGACTTAATAACTCTGTTTTTCTTAATCCGCTTGCAAAGAAACATTTAAGGCATTTTTACACTTGACGGATAGTGTAGACATTGAAGAATTTTGGTACACAATAAGAGCTATAAATTACATCTACCAGAAAGAAAGCAGTTGTCGTAAATACTGATAGAACTAAATCTCATTTCCTTAGCATCTTAAAAGGAATGACGATTTAATGGATTTACCTCATAAGCACTTGAATTTGCATAACATTTATGTTCTTTTACCGAGTTATTATTGTGCGACGAACTTATTTTCGAATGCTTTAGAATTAATGACAAGCAGCACCCAAACTTCTTACCTGTAAGTCTGTAAGAGCAGGAAAACTTTCTGCATTAGCTTGAAAGCTAAGTAAGCCTAGTTTATTATGACAGTTCCACCTTGTGGTCGCAAAGAAAAACAAGTCAGTAAACTGAAAAAGAATTGTTCTATACGATAAACCTAATCAAATAGATAATTCAGATAATGAATTCATTAACATATAACTAATTAAACATTCAGTTGACTGCATTTATGATAATTACCTGTATTTTAAAAAATTTAAATTTTTCGAAAAATATGGGGTTTTCACATCATCTCTTTGGGAGCATTCCTTTTGTTTGTTCTTATGTATAAAAATAGTGGTTTCAACACAAGCCTTTTTTTATTTTGGGAGGATGCATTATTACCATCATTTCCAGCTATGCAAGCTTCTTCTTTCGTAACAACGTTCACTCTTTAATGATTCATGACTACGATTTCACTAGATTAGGATTGTGTTTGCATTGCTCTTGTCACGTGACCAATGGTCCCATAGCGACCACACCAACGCCTTCATGGATGAGAATAATCCCTAGGGATGTATCCGGTGAAAAGAGGATCTTTAAATTTTTTCACAAGAGCCTGCCTATATGACTCGACAAGTCTCTAAGTTACGAGTGTTCTATTTTCCATAGTCACTGAATAGCGTGACGAGGGTAGAGGATTTTTTGTAATATAGGTTCGTGTTGTGGGGAATCCCAAAAGTCCTGTAAATATCGTTATATGCATTCGATGTAAAACCCAAGAAGTGATCCAGTATTGAGTTGGGTGCACCGACTTTGCTCATAGTGTTAGGCAGTGGTTTTCCATTGACTAAATTTTTCATTCAGCTAGGATGAAACCTAGAAAATGTGGGATCACTGGGACACACTTCATGGGAGTACAGAAATACATTTTCAGAAGTGGGTGTCAGTCCAATATTGTTGTGGGCAATTTTATTATAAAGATGTATGCGAAATGTGGTAAGATGGCTGATGCACTAGAAATGTTCAACTGCTCACGCCCCCCTGATCCTGAAATGGATGATAACTGCTCAAGATGAGCAAGACCGGATCTGATAATCATCGGGTACTGGAGTATGATACCGATGATGAGAATGGTGCCTGGGTTTCGAAGGTAAACTGAGATCTAAAGACCCAGCAAATGATTTGGGCTTTCCAGCTGAAAACCCCTTACGGCTACACATGTGCCCCTGCAAACAATCTCTGATGGATACTGGATAACTGTGAATAAATTGAAGAGCAGATGGTGAACATGGATGGCTTACCCTGGATGAGACTAGGGCAGATATCTCACTGTTGAAACCTCGTTAGTTGAAGATGTCGTCTCCAACCCCAACTGATGTGGCCGCACGCTGTGCTGCTACTCAAGAGCTCCAAAATCAATAATGATCAAAAGTAAGTCTCCTTTCACTTTATCTTCCTTTTATAACTTTCAACTGTGAAAACCCTAACTTTTGACCTAATTAGGTCGCTTTAATTTCTAATTTGCAGTTGACATGCATGCATGCGCATGGAGACTTAAATGGGTGCATGCATCATTGAATAATGCTTAGATGTCATGCATGACGGTGGCCTTTGGCCCCAGTGGCCGTCTTTGACCTAATGGTGATAACATATTGATGCCCTAGATTTTCTGTAGATGGCATCAGTCTTTTGTTGATTCCCTAACTATCAGTAACCGCTCGAACCCACAGGAATCACATAGGTTAGCGGTTTTGGTCCCCAATACCTAATCAGATGAGGACATTACAATCCTCCCTGCTTGAGATTGCTTGTCCTCAAGCAACTACAAATTGCGATGCTACAATACCTGTTCACCTTCCCATGTGGCATCCTCTGGCGATAGTTCGTTCCATTGAACCAAGTATTCCCTAATTACCCAGTTCCTGAGTTTCCTTTCTCTAGTCTGTATGATCTGTTCAAGAATCAGTATCAGTAATCCTTCATCATCTAAAGGAGGTAATTCTGTTGATGGAGCAATGTGTTTCCCAAGGGTCTTTTTCAGGTTGGACACATGGAATACATTGTGAATTTTACTTTTCTGTGGTAGTTCTAGTTCATATGCCACCTCTCCCACCTTCCTGATTATTCTGTAGGGTCCATAGAAGCGAGGTTTTAACTTTTTCGCTCCTTTCTTCTTAAGTGAAGACTGTCTGTAAGGTTGGAGCCTTAAGTATAACAAATCCCCTACCTCAAAGCTCCGCTCAACCCTATGTTTGTCTGCATATAACTTATGTTGATTCTAGGCTGTCTGTAAGTTTTCCTTCAAGATTTTAAGAATATCCTAACTGTCCTGTATCCAATCATTTGCCTTATGAGCCCTACTATCTCCGAATGCTAAATATGCATAGTCCAAGGCCTCGTAGCCATATAATGTTTTAAAAGGTGTCATCCTAATAGACATGTGATAGGTAGTATTGTAGTAGTACTCCCCTAAGTGTAGCCATTTAATCCAGGTTCGCAGCTGCCCTCTTACGTAGTTCCTCATATATCCTTCAATCCACTTGTTGACAATTTCAGTTTTTCCATCGCTCTGGGAATGATAACTTGTGCTGGTAGCCAATTCGGTCCCCACTAATCTGAATAGTTCCTACCAGAAGGAACCTATGAATCTACTATCCCGAACACTGACAATGGTCTTAGCTAACCCGTGTAACTTGAAGACCTCCCTGAAGAATAACTTAGCTACTTGAGCTGCAAAGTAATCAGATGATATAGAAAAAAAATGTGCAAACTTGGTCAGTCTATCAACTCCAACATATGAACAATCCCGCCCTTGGACCTTGGGCAATCCTATAATGAAATCCATGGAGACACTTTCCCACTTTTGTTCTGGAATTAGCAATGGCTGAAGCAACCCTGCTGGATGGATGTTCTCAATCTTGTTATGTTGACATATGCTACATTCCCGTACGTGCTGCATAACTTCCCCTTTGAGGCCCTTCCATGAGAACCTCTCTCGGATATGTCTATAGGTTTTCAAGAAACCCTGATGTCCTGATAATGGAGAGTCATGTGTTTCTTGTAGGATATTTTTCCTCAAAGTGGATCCTGGGATGAGGTATATCCTGTTCTTGTAATAGATGATGTCATCGACAATCCTGTACCTGTCATCCTGAATTTGTCCATCCAATAATTCACAAGCGAATTTATTTTTGGAGTATTCTACTAAGAGAAGTGCCCTCTAATCTATGGATATACTCATGAGAGATAGTGAGGCGGGTCGCCTAGATAATGCATCAGCTACTACATTATTCTTACATTTTACATACTCGATCTCGAAATCGTAGGCTTGTACTTTGCTGACCCATTTCTGTTGGCACTCATTCAGTTCCTTTTGCTCCAAGAAATACTTGAGGCTGTTATGATCTGTTTTGATTTTGAACTTACTGCCTACCAAGTACTATTTGAACTTCGTGAGGGCATGTAAGATGGCTAGCATTTCTTTGTCATATATGGAGTAGTGGCGCTCGTAGTTCTTCAATTTGCAACTCTCAAATGCAATAGGGTGATGGTTTTGCATCAATACTGCTCCTAGCCCTTCCCCTGAGGCATCACATTCTACTACAAATGGTTGTGAGAAGTCCGGTAATGCTAAAACTGGACAAGAACTCATTATGACTTTCATCTCCTCGAAAGTTTTCTGTGCTAGTTCTGTCCAGGTGAATGCTCCCTTCTTTGTGAGATCTGTGAGGGGTGCTGCAAATTGGGAGAATCCCTTAACATACCTTCGGTAATAAGTGCACAGACCTAAGAAACCTCTCAATTCTGTGATTGTTTTTGGTGCGAGCCAATCTCTGATAGCTCGGATTTTCTCCATGTCAACCTGTACTCCTTTTTCACTGATTATGTTCCCTAGGTACAACATTTCCTTCATGCCAAATTCACACTTGGACATTTTCCCGTAAAGCGAGTGTTCTTCTAGAATGCTCAGTACTTCGTCTAGGTGTTTAAGATGCTTCTCCCATGTTTTGCTGTAAATCAGGATGTCATCAAAGAATACTAGCAAAAACTTACGTAGCTAAACTCTGAAGGTATGGTTCATGCACGACTGAAAAGTGGTTGGAGCATTGGTAAGTCCAAAAGGCATGACCAAAAACTCATAGTGACCATAGTGACAACGAAAAGTTGTTTTGGCGATGTCTTGGTCCCTTACTCGGATCTGATGGTACCCCGAGCGAAGATCAATCTTGGAAAAGTATTTGGCACCCCATAGTTCGTCCATGAGCTCATCAATTCTAGGGATGGGATACCTGTTCTTAATGGTCTTTTTGTTGAGTGCTCGATAGTCCATCCTTTTTATTGACCAAGACTAGTGAAGATGCGAAGGGGCTAGAACTGGGCCGAATGTATCCAAGCTCTAGCAATTCTTCGATTGTTTTCTCGATCTCATCCTTGTATCTTTTGGGATGCCAATAAGGAGTGGTGATGACTTCATGTGTCCCCTCCTCTAGCTCAATAATGTGTTCAAAGCCTCGGTCTGGCGGTCTACCTGATGGAAGGTCCCGAAATACCTTGTCGTGCTTCTGTAACAAGGCCTGAATGTCACTTGGGTGTTGTGTGCTGGTTTCTGGGGGTTTCCTAAAGGTGACAAAACATTCTGCAGCCCATTCTATATCATCCTATCTGAGTACTGCCTCCATTCTCTGTGACGAGACCAGTTTTGGGGGATAAGTGTTCATGCCCCTCAAAACTACCCGTTTGTCGTCTGCCCCCCGGAATTCCATTTCCATTGCCCGATAGTCTGTAGTGTATTTCCCTATTGAATAAAGCCACTGAACACCCAATACTACATGAATATCTGATACATCTACTATATAGAATGAATCTGTCATCTGATAGTTACCTAATGTGACGTTCAATTTTGGAATCCAGTAGTTGCACTCCATGCTGGAGTTCCCGGCTACTGCTACAGTGAATCCCTCGAACTTCTCAGTCTGAATACCTCTCTTGGCTACCCAAGTGGAGTAAATGAAATTGTGGGTTGCTCCCCCATCAATCAATACTCCTACTCTGTGACCCTGTACTACTCCTCTGACCTTGAGAGTATGGAATCTTGGTACTCCAGATAATGTAGCAATGATTCCCTCTGGTGTATCACCCTCGAGTGATTCTTCCTCAGTTGCATGTAGTTCTTCTGTGGCTTCCTGCTCATAGTCCTCCTCATCACTGTCCGAATACACTTCGATGTAGTGAGCCTTCGCCTTCTTTGCACACCTGTGTCCTGGCACCCATGGTTCCTGGCAAGTGAAACATAGTTTCTTCCTCCTCAAGTCTTTTCTAGTGTCCTTGTCTAACCATGTTTTCTTGGGAACATCCTGCTAGAAAGGTTTTGTGTCCTTGTCCCTAACAGGAAAGTTGGTTTTGAGCGGGAACCTGTTCTTTGGGACTGAATCCTGTAGATCTATGGCTTTGCTAATGGCATCCTGCAGAGTGGGGGGTTTGTAGGCTTTCACCCATCCCTATAGTGGCTCTGTTAGGGCCTCAGTGAATAACATAGTCAACCTGCTCTTTGACACATCTGTTACCATGACTGCTATCCTCCGGAATTCTGAGATGAAGGCTTCTACACTACCTGTCTATTTGAGATGAACCAACTCCCTGAAATGTATCTCTAGATCCTTCCTATCAAACCGCTCCATGAGCTTCTGAGTGAACTCACCGTAGGGGTGTATGTTGTTGTGATCCAATGTCACCAATCCATGGTACCACCACTCATGAGCCTCTCCATCCAGGTGGAGTGTAGCCAATTTAATGGCATCTGTCTCTGTCATGGGATTGAGTTGGAAATAGGTATCCAACTTTTGAACCCATATCCTTGCTGAACCTCCGCGAGTCCCATCAAAGTTTGGGATGGTCAACCTGCCCAAGGTCTTCTGGAACTCATAGTTGTGATTGAATCCCTTGCTAAAATTCTTGGGCATGTTCCTACTCTTCATGTTGCAAAAATCTGAGAAATACATGGCAGCATGAAACTCATCCCCTAAGTCCCTGTATTCCTACAAATAAGCCCCAAAAGGTTCGCTAGGATCTACCTGCATGATTGGACCACCTACTGCATCTGCCAAGAAGTGAGGCATAGTAGGCCTGTTGGAAGGTCTGTTATATATGTGTGGTGTATTCTGTATATTGGTGTACACAATCTTTCCACTGCTGCTTGTAGATCCTAGATCTATCAGTGAGGGAGGTGTACTGTTGTTACCTATTTCTGGTTTCGTAGATAATCTGTTGATTGCATTGAGTACATCTTTTTTCCCTTTGGCTAAGTCTTGCAATGCAGATACTAAGTTGTGAAACTCCATCCTGTCCTCTTCTTCTCCCGTTCCCTTTCCCTTGTCAGAGTGTATACCTGTTTGTTCCATGTCTGAGCTGATATCCTCTAGTTGGATATCCTCAAAGTCCCCTGTGTACCTACTCCTTCTTTTCGTATAGATTACAAAAGGGTCTCCTTCTGTATTCATCTATTTCTCATTTCTTAAGCCCACAACTGGTCAAGAAGATAGCTCTGATACCACTATAATATCCCAAATCTTGATATTTTCTAATTCTATGCAAATATACTGAAACAGCCGGGCATGCAAACTACCATGCAAGATTCCCTATTTTATAGCTAAAATTAGGGTTAGGGTTTGTAGGATAGAATGAACACTTACCACTGATAAGCTAGCTAGAATTCTCCTGAGAGAATATGCAGGCATCAAGAGCTGAATTGGAGATGACCTGGTATCTTCTGCTTCCAGTGATACCCTGAGCAGCACGAACCCCACATCAGCTAAGGGTGACATTTTTAGTGAAGGAGGTGTTTGATGAAGCTGAGAATTTACAGGATTGATAGTCTTCCTGTGCCGGAGAGAATTCCTGGCACATGCGAAAATTCTGAGGTCTCTAGACAAGCTAGCGAATTGTCCTGGAGGTTCAACTGCTCACGCCCCCTAATCCTGAAATGGATGATAACTACTGAGGATGAGCAAGACCGGATCTGATAATCACCGGGTATTGGAGTATGATACCAATGATGAGAATGGTGCCTGGGTTTTGAATGTAAACTGAGATCTAAAGACCCAGCGAATGATTTGGGCTTTCTAGCTGAAAACCCCTTACGGCTGCACACGTGCCCCTGTAAACAATATTTGATGAATACTGGATAACTGTGAATAAATTGAAGAGCGAATGGTGAACCTGGATGAAACAACGGCAAATATCTCACTATCGAAACCCCATTAGTTGAAGACGTCGTCTCCAACCGCAACTGCTGTGGCCGCACGCTGTGTTGCTACTCGAGAGCTCCAAAATCGATAATCATCAAAAGTAAGTCTCCTTTCACTTTATCTTCCTTTTATAACTTTCAACTACAAAAACCCTAACTTTTGACCTAATTAGGTCACTTTAATTTCAAATTTGCAGTTGACATGCATGCATGCACATGGAGACTTAAATGGGTGCATGCATCATTAAATAATGCTTAGATGTCATGCATGACGGTGGCCTTTGGCCCTGGTGGCCCTCTTTGATGTAATGGTGATAACATACTGATGCCCTAGATTTTATATAGATGGCATCAGTCTTTAGTTCATTCCCTAATTGTCAGTAACCGCTCGAACCCATAGGAATCACATAGGTTAGCAGTTTTGGTCCCCAATGCCTAATCAGATGACATTTCACCTTAAGACTTTTTTCCACCCACACAACAGCTTTGGAAGCAATATGTTATGCTCAACCAACTTAAGGGATCATTGGCATCTAAATACTTTCACAATTAAAATAGGGGATGTGAAGTAGGGTTGAAACTCAAGCCACCAATGTTTAGTGTCCTACATCTTCATCAAGTTTCTCTTCTTCTCGGCCTTCATTTAAATTCTGAGGCTATGAGGTGCAGTGAATATTTGTCATATATTAACAAGATTTTGAGTAGTGACTCTTGGCCTAAGTTCAAAGCTACTATTTGAACTTATTACGAAACTATGCACTCTACATCTTCGAATAATGGAAGCTAGTTTGGTTGGTTCGTGAGAATATTTCATTGTTAAGAATTTTTCATGCCTCTCTCTTCTTAGTGATTTTAGATTCTAAGTTTCTTAATTAGTGAGATTAATTAGGGATTACCTTGTTTATTATCATCCTTTCCATTCTCTCTCACTAGTCACCACCCATTGGACTTGGAAATGATCACCCACATAATTTTAAGCATATTTTCTCAGCTGGTTTGTCATTTTTAATTGCATATCAACATTCTTTTATCATTGTTTTGGTATTTTCATTGCATATTTTTTAGTCCAATCAGTGAAACAACTTTAGGGATACCCACTAAGATTAGCGTGCATAAGTTCCAAAGAGAGAAGAATTGTGCTAATGACAAGGGCACCTGGCTTCAATTTCCAAAGTTCGACATCTGGTTTCAGTGACCTTGTTTCAAGGTATGCATGCTATGACTACACTGTCTTGGGCATATAACTAGATTATGGTTATCTTTTCCTTTTTTATTAATAGAGAAATGCTTACGTTTGAATTGCATCATCATGAGCCTTATTCTGGCCTAAGAATTGGTGATGTCAGCATGTGTTGGCACAACCATTATATTTTAGGAATCTCTAAATTATGAAGGCATCGTTTTGGATGTAATACCTCTTAGTGTGATTGAGTCAAGAAATATATTTATAGATCTTACATTATACTAGGACATAAAGACTCCTAATAGTAACAATACCAATTATGCAATTATTCTTCATTGTCTTCCATACAAGTGATGTTAATCTGTAGAGACCAAGATTAATGAGTCATTGTGGTGGACCATGGGTGACTTTTACCCTACTTTTAATGGAAATGAATGTTAGATGGAAATGACCATATTTTATATTTGTCGCATGGTAAGTTTCATGTTGGACATGTTTTATCCCCTCTTTCAAAATACCTGATATGATATATGTGCCAGCAATTGTCCAATTAGAGTTTGTGCAGGTTTCCTTGAATGCTAACAACTCTTCTTCTATATATAAATGAAAAGTATGTTTCTCTAAGTGGGGATATTGTTCTGTAACAAATATCCTATCTAACCATTGTGTAATACATTTTTGAATCATTGTTCTTAGCATAATCTTATTTGAATTTGTTAGCACCATTTATGGGCTAAGTAATTGGTAAGGGGTTTGGCCAATAATGATGAATAAGGTATGTAAATTTTCGCATCATAAAACCTTAAAATATTGTTGATGAAGGTCTGCAGGCATTTGAAGGGACATTTCTAGATCCAGAACGCCCAAATACATAAGAAATTCTGATTTTCGATTCTGAAAATGCATATGAATGAAGAAATCCACACTTAGTTGAATGATAACAGGGAATGGACGGTATGGATGCATTGTGGAAAAGATCAAAAGCTACAAATCATTTTCACCAAAAGAAAATCAAGAGCAGAAGTGCGGAAGAGTTAAAAATTTGGTTATGAAAAGTGAAATCCTGACTTCCGCCTTCCGTGATCCGAGATCCGACGGCTCAGAACATTTCCACCTAAGATCAACGGTGCGGAAAGGCACAAAGGGTGGAAAGCGGAAACATAAAGTTTCCAGAAATAAAAGGTTGATCTTCCACCTTTCGCGATACACCAGATCCAATGGTCAGGAAAACTCCTGCGCAGATCAACGGTGCGGAAAGGCGCACAGAGCGGAGATCGAAAAGTGGGAAATGCTAAGTTTCGACCATAGAAAAGTTAAAATCTTGATTTTTGTTTTCTGCGATCCACCAAATTAACGACTCAAAGCGCTTCCGCTAAAGATCGACGATGTGGAAAGAAAACCCCGGAAGCAAAAAGGCGGAAGTGGAAAAGGCAAAATCACATTCGCGAAAGTGGGAAAATCCGCCTTCCGCTAAAGGCGAAAGCAGAAAGGTAGCAGCAGAAGATACAAAAGTTTGGTCATAAAGAGTTAGAACTTTTGCCTTTTGTTTTCCGTAGTCTGATATCTGACGGTCTAGAAAGCTCCTGCCCAATATCAACGGTTCGGAAAGGAGGAGAAAGGGAGAAATCGAAAACATAAAAATTTGGTCGTAAAATGCAGAGAATCCATTTTCTGATTTCCGCCCTCTGCAGCTTGATCTCAGATCAATGATGAAAAATGAATCCTACAGAGATCATCGGTGTGGAAGAAGGGAACATGTGCATGATTTAACTAGACTTCCCAATATGCAGAACTTGGTATACCCCGCAGCTTTCAACGGCCCAGATCAACGAATGATGAAGATCTATGGTGAAAATTCACTCCTCCAATTAAACTTGCACGAAGAAAATAGATTTCCAAATTTGCAGAATCAGTTAAAATTATGCATGTCTCAATGGTCAGGATTGATGGAGGTGTAGATCAACGACAGAGGTGAATCCCGCTGAGCTAACATGCTCGTGGAAAATCACTTTTCAAATCTACGGAATGGCTTAAAGATCGACAAATTTCGACGGTTGAGATTTAAAGAAGAGTAGATCTACGGTCCAAGTAGCACGGATAAATCAACTTTTCATATCTGTGAAATATTAAAGAGCCACATCATTGAACGGTCAGGATTCGAGCAGGTAAAGATCAACGGTCCAAAAATGATTTCGCCGATAAAGATGTGGGCATGGATGAAGTTGTTGCAGGTTTCCCGAAGGAGCTCTGAAATGTCATTATTAGCAAGTGAGACTGAGTCCTTGCTATCCAAATTCCCAAACTAATCCATTATGCACATTCCCGCGTGCTTTTCTGTTTGATTTATGATCATGGCAGATCTGCCATATCAGCGTTTTGTTAAGATTTTCAGTCTCGTGCTATAGTTGTTTTTTGCTCTGTTTCGAGGTTGGTCTTGGGAGCCTATGAAGATATAAATATACCCTCAATAGAGAAAGACATGGTTGGAACCCGTGAGGTTTATGGTTATGTAAATTGAGATCTTCCCTTGATAAAATGATAGAGCTGAATGCAAGCTTGTTGTTGCAAAGATTCATGTGCAATTCGTAATTACAGTCAGTTATTTTCTTTCCTCTGTGTATGCCCTCTTGTTTAACTTGCCATTATTTCTTCCTTCAGATCTAGAATGAGTGTATAATATTTCAAAATTCATATTGTTATGCTCTGGCTATTGTTCTAGGTTTTCACCAAGCTTTCCCACCAAAATTGATGCACAATTCATCTTTTCAATGCTCTGTGTTGATGGACTGTTAGCCTTCTTCTTTTAACACCAAACCAACAGTAGTTTGACTGTAACCGAGTGCTACCTTGCCTCTATAGAATTTCACTTGCAAAATTTTATGTAATTGATTAATATTTGTGAATCCATAGCCCAATGTATGATTGCTTTGTTTCAACCACCAACACATTTGAATTTTATTGTGTTTGTGTATCTGGCCCTAATAAAAATCTGTAAAAGATCCCTCTCTAGAAAGGAAGAGGCCAGCTCCCTTTCTTAAATTGGTTTTGTTGTTACCTTGGGATTCACCTTCTACAACCTAGGGTGCAATTCTGAGTGCTAACAAATTGGTGTTGTTGCCAGGGATGAAAGTGAAAATCAGCCCTGGGAAAAATGACAAAGCTTCCAAGAAGAAAGGGTTTCTGTGGCCAAACATAGACTCCTGCATTTGAAAAAGGTTGTATAATTTGCCCTAGCGACTCCACTGAAAGCTTCTGGAAGGTGACTCCACTAGGGAGACTGGCGGTCATAAGGACTGTTATGGGGAGGAGGGTTCAAATCTTCCCTGGGTATGAATGACAGAGTTTTAGATATGGCTGTTGATGGTGAACAATGGTCAAACATCAAGAAGGTCGTACCTCTTTCACTTAACGACTCCACATTGTTTCAAGCAAGATTTCAAAAGGTATCCTGGCACCCAGGAGGTCACATACATGAGGTAACCCTAACACTGAAACATTACTGAGTGTGGAAAATCCAGAAAGATTGCTAAGAAGTAGGGGAAAAGAACAAATAGATATTTCTCAGTTTGGTGCTTCATCTTCTCAAGAATTTCATAGCATTCCGAATTTTGGGAAGGAAACAAAGGTTGAAAGGTCCTTGTTGAAATCAAAATCTGAATCTGATTTGAAGGAGACTGAAATTGAACCTAGTAATCATGTGTGATTGATTCTCTTGGGAAAAAACTTCAAAACGCTATGAAATCTTACGAAAGAAACCCTATCACTCAAATTTTTTAGCCTCATATCCCACCAACTGTTGAAACCCCTCCTGTCTTTCAAGCTCCTCTTCTTGTTCCAAATCCACCTAGACTATTGGCTGCTAGGTTTGCTCCATTGGACTTACCTGTTGTATTGCATGACTTTCCCCAAGATTATGCCAGACAACTCCCTTCTATGATGGGGATGGAAATTTCACAGCAAGACAACATGTTGATAGATTTGATGATCATGTGGACTTGGAGTTGGTTGATGAAGATGATATTAAGATGAGGTTGTTTGTACTAAGTTTGTCAGGGGAGGCAAAGAAATGGTTTAGAGATCTACCTGCTAGGTCCATTGCCACATTTGAAGCTTTCCAAACTTCATTCTTAGAAAGATGGGATGATAAGAAAAATACTTTGCAGGTGCTTTCTCAATATAATAATCTTAAAAAATGAGGTTTTGAATCTATCCATGAATTTTCTAGTCGATTTATGAGGGTGTATAACTCTATTCCTGTTGATATTAAACCCCTTGTAGGCTCTACAAAACTCCTTTATGTCAATTCCTTTGATGGTGACTTTGCATTATTATTGAGAGAGAGAAAATCAGCAAGTCTTCCTGCCATGTTTCAAGATGCTTCAGAAGTGGAAGCTAATATGATGGCAAGTGGAAAGATAAAGCAGAAAGTAGAAACAAGGAGAGCTAAGGAAGAAAATGTGCCTTCTACTTCTGCTAATGTTTCTTCTAATGATGTAAAGTTTGAAATGATGATGAAAAAAGTAGAGAAGGAAATGGATAGGTTGATTGTGGATAATAGGCCATTGAACAGAGAACAAAATGAACCTCAAATCCGAAACCCAAACTTCAGAAGGCCCAATCCTCCCCCGCCTCCACAAATCAGACAGAGAGATATGAGGAATCCTAGAAATCCAGATGATCAGCAAATAAGGCCACATTTTCCTGAGAACTATGTTGCAGATGAATATGAGGCTAAATCTGTTGAGGATCATATTCACCATTTTGGTGATTTGGATTCTGAAATATACCTCACCAAGGAAGAGTCAGAACAGTACCAAAGAGGGTATTTGCGTGCTATATGTGATCTCCAAAGAAAGATAAAATTGAGAAATAGAGATGTTACTATAAATGAAGGAAGGTTCAATCAAAATCAATATTCTAGTAGCCAACATAATACATGAAAGGAAAAATAAATACAAATCAGTTGCCATGATATGCAAGAAAATTCCCAACAGTTGGTAATGTCTTCCTTGATTGAGGTTGACATAAGCCAAAACTCTGTCTCAACCAACTAATGTCTCTTTTCCTAAAGTTGATGATACTTTGCAACATTCTTGTCGTTCTATGTGTGACCAAGAAAGAAATTGGGACTGTAAATCAAATCCTCCCTCATATCTTTCAACTACTGAAATTTTGCCACATGAGGAGACTGCCCATGGCCAATCCGAAAATACCCTTTTGCAACAACAGTTGCTTCAAAATTATAATGTTTATGTGGATGATTGTATAGAGAACTTAACTCTAGAAAATGGCAGTTTGATAGTCCTATATGTTCTGAAATTTCAAGTAAAGAGGAATCAGACCCTGAATTAGAGTTAGAAGAAAGATATGAAAGTTCATGCCCTGTTGATGAAGAAAATTCCACTGCAATCCAAGGTCAAGGGGATAAAAACAGAGAAGATAGTGAGTGTGCTGGAAGTGACAGTTTTCCTTTTTGTTATTCTTCATTTGAATTGCTAAGACATATTCTTCAAATCTCTAAACAAAAATAGGAATTTGAGATAATAGAAAATTTCATGAACTATTTAGAGGTGGAAGGTAAGAAAGATGATCAATCATACAATCAATCTCACCATGTGGAAAAACCAACAATTTATGATGAAGAATTGACCTACAAGGAAGGAGATGAGGACTCTCAATGGAATGCCTCTTTAAACCTCTCAAATTCAGAAATTTCATTTCAAAAAAAAGGATTTTGTTCACTTCATTTTATTGAAGAAAGTAATGATATTTCCTTTGATACATTTGGAAGAGATCAAGATTTAAATTCTGATATTTTAAATGAAGAATTTGATGTCTCGTTTGAAAACTGTCATGAGAATTCCTTTCAAGATTCTTTTGAAGATCAGTCTGATAGGGTACCAGATGAGTTGCATTTTGAGCAGCATGATTATGGCGAGCAAATAATAAAAATATCTGAAAGTTGTCATGTTTTTTATGATCCTGTAGTTGAATATATGGAAAGACTTTTCAGTGAGGATGGTGGGTTATGTGTTTGCAATAATGGAGTGGGTCACCAAGAAGAAGAGGAAGACTCCAAATGGGATACTTCTTTATGTTTTTTTAATTCAGAAATTAATTTGCCTGATTCTATTGAAGAACACAATCCTGTTTTCTTTGAAACGCTTATAAGGAATTAGGTTTTAAATTATGAGATTTTATGTGAAAATGTTGATGTCCCATTTGCAAATGGTCAAGAGCATTCCTTGCATGGTTTTCTTGAAGAGAATTTTGGCAGGATGCTATGGAAGTTGTAGTTGGAGCAGTTATGTCATGGAAAACAAATGACAAAAAAATTTGAAGGCTGTAAGGCATTCTATGATCCAGTGGCAGAGTATATGAACAAGTTGTGCAGTGGTAATGGTTGGTTATATCTTTACAGTAAAGATCACTGTTCCTTTATTATAACCTTCTTCCATTGGGTTCTTTTTTACTGTTTATGATCAAGCATGAAGAGAAAATTGGTTTATGGGATCATTTGCTTGATTGGCTTCACTGGAAGTCGGAAGTTACGTGACTGAGAATTAATTCTTAGTAAGTAGGGTAGGTAGGTATGAATAAGCTCAACATGGTGAGCATTTTCTTTCAGTAATTTTCTGATTGGTTTCAGCATCAGTTTAGTTTTTTGTTTTCAAAGCATGTTGGGAATTTCAAGAAACCTTGGGAGCCACCCAATGGATTTGGCACCTGGTCTACGGGGTTATTTGCTACCTCGCGGGGAGGATAGCATCCCAAGTTGGAGCCAGTTGTTAACACCATTTCTGGGCTAAGTAATTGTTAAGGGGTTTGACCAATAATGATGAATAGGGTATGTAAATTTTCGCATCATGAAACCTTAAAAGAATATTAATGAAGGTCTGCAGGCGTTTAAAGGGACATTTCTAGATCCAGAATTCCCAAATACATAAGGAATTATGATTTTCGATTCTGAAAATGCATATGAATGAAGAAATCCTCCCCTATTTGAATGATAACAGGGAATGGATGGTATGGATTTGTTGTGGAAAATATCAAAGGCTACAAATCATTTTTGCCAAAGAGGTAAAAATTTGGTTATGAAAAGTGAAATCCCGACTTCCGGAAACAAAAAGGGCGGAAAGTGAAAACACAAAGTTTTAGGTATAAAAGGTTGAACTTCCGCCTTCCGCGATCCGCCAGATCCAACAGTCAGAAAAACTCCCACCCAGATCAACGATGCGGAAAGGCGTACAGGGCGGAGATCAGAAAGCGGGAAATGCTAAGTTTCATCCATAGAAAAGTTCAAATCCCGATTTCCGTTTTCCGCGATCCGCCAGATCGATGGCTCAGAGTGCGTCTGCAAAGATTAACGGTCCGGAACAAAGCAGAGGGGTGTAGATTGGAAAGAAGAAAACTTAAAGAAGTTTGATCTCAAAGGTTAGAAACCCAATTTCTGTTTTCTGTGATCCCCTAGATTGATGACTCAGAGCGCTTCCGCTAAATATTGACGATGTGGAAAGAAAATGGCAGAAGTGAAAAGGGAAAAATCATAGTTGCGAAAGTGGGAAAATCCACTTTTTGTTTTCCACTTTCCGCTAAAGGAAGAAGCAAAAAGCCAAGAGCGGAAGATACAAAAGTTTGTTCGTAAAGAGTTAGAACTTCCACCTTCCGTTTTCCGCAGTCCGAGATCCGACGGTCTAGAAAGCTCCCGCTCAAGATCAACGATTCAGAAAGGAGGAGAAAGAAGGAAATCAGAAACATAAGAAGTTGGTCATAAAATGCAGAGAATCCGTTTTCTGATTTTCGCCCTCCACATCCTGTTCTAAGATCAACAGCGGAAAATGAATCCAGCAGAGATTGACGGTGCAAAATAAGGGAACATGTGCATGATTTAACTAGACTTTTTGGTATGTGGAACTTGGTATACCCTGCAGGTTTCAACAGCCTAGATCAACGAATGATGAAGATCTATGGTGCAAATTCACTCCGTCGATTAAACTTGCATGAAGAAAATAGATTTCTAGATTTGTGGAATCGGTTAAAAGTCTGCATGTCTCAATGGCCAAGATTGATGGTGGTGTAGGTCAACGGGGGAGGTGAATCCTGTTGATCTAACATGCTCGTGGAAAATCACTTTTCAAATCTGCGGAATGTCTTTAAGATCAGCAAATTTTGACAGTTGAGATTTAAAGAAGAGCAGATCTACGATCATGGTGGATTCTGTTGGTCCAACTAGCACGGATAAATCAACTTTTCAAATCTGCGAAATCTTAAAGAGCCACATCATTGAACAGTCAAGATTCGAGCAGGTAAAGATCAATGGTCCAAAAACGATTTCGTCGATAAAGATGCGGGCATGGATGAAGTTGTTGCAGGTTGCCCGAAGGAGCTCTGAAATTTCATTATTAGCAAGAAATTCCAATTCCTTGTTGTCCAAATTCCCAAATTGATCCATCATGCATGTTCCCGCGTGCTTGTCTGTTTGATTTATCATCATGCCAGATCTGCCATATCATCGTTTTGTTAAGATTTTCAGTCTCATGGTGTAACTGTTTTTTACTCTGTTTTGAGGTTGGTATCAAGAGCCTGTGAAGCTATAAATATACCTCAATAGAGGAAGACAGGGTTGGAACCCGAGAGGTTCAAGGTTATGTAAATTGAGATCTTCCCTTAATAAAATGATAGAGTCGAATGCGGGCTTGTTGTTGCAGAGATTCATGTGCAATTTGTAATTACAGTATGTTATTTCCTTTCCTTTGTGTATGTTTTCTTGTTTAAATTGCCATTATGTCTTCCTTCATATCTAGAATTAGTGTATAATAGTTCATAATTCATATTGTTATGCTCTAGCTATTGTTCTAGGTTTTCACCAAGCTTTCCCACCAATATTGATGCGGAATTCATATTTTTTATGCTCTGTGTTGATGGACTATCATCCTTCTTCTTTTATCACCAGACCAACAATATTGCTACCTTGCCTCTGTAGAATTTCACCTGCAAACTATTCTGTAATTCATTAATATTTGGGACTCCATAGCCCAATGTATGCTTTCTTTGTTTCAACCACCAACACATCTTAATTTTATTTTGTTTGTGTATCTAGCCCTGATAAAAATCTATGAGAGAACCCTCTCTAGAAAGGAAGAGGCCAGCTCCCTTTCTTAAAGTGGTTTTGTTGTTACCTTGGGATTCACCCTCCACAACCTAGGATGCAATTCTGAGTGCTAACATAATTTGTAGCTAGTCTCTCCACATAAATTCATTTCCCATGAGTTCATGTATACTGCTCTAAAACCTATGTGAATTGGAATTTTTTTTTGGTTCGTTGATAATATTTTTGGGCATTGAAAGTTTTTAGTTATCATTTGATGCATAAGAGAAGTAATAAGTATAGATTTGGAGGAAACCACCCAACATAAGAGACACTTTCATCCTATTTATTAGCCTTTTGGAAAACAACAACTCATTTATTGGCATACCCGTCAATACATCTTGAACATACAAGTAAGAAGGTTAGAGAACCTTTTGATGCTTTTTCGACCTTTTAAAATGCAGGTGCCACTGGCTTCTCAAAATAAAGTGCCACCCCTGTTAAGGAGGATCAATTTGGTTCTTTTTGGGTTCTAGTGCAGGGGAGGTTAAGCATCATTCTACTTCAACTGTTAGTCAAGATCCTTTTATATATTCTAACAATGAAGAAGTGTTTGGAGACTTTCAGAATGTTTCCATGACAAAAAACACAGTTAGTTCCATGGGTTCCCATACACCTTCTTCCTCCATGAAGGAATACATAGTCCCTTGCGGAGTTGTTGATCCATTTGAAATGTTAAACAAAACCTTTTCTTCTGAAAAACAGGCTCCGCAAGAGAAAAGCAAGGATCCCCTCGTATCTTTGCTCTCATCATATTTTGTTGCTACCTCGGAAGGATTTGGTAGTCATCCATTTAAAGAGTATGATGACTGGGGTTTGGAAACTAACTTTGGAGGTGGTGTTTCAGGCACAACAATAGAGTTGGAGGGGCTTCCACCATGTCCTACCGGAGTCATAGTATCAATAGATAAAGATAAAGGCATGGAAAATTATAAGCAGGGACAATACAAGGCATATCAACTTAGTGTCATAGAGGAATTATTACATAATAACAACTTTTTAGTATCATCTACATTTGAGAACCACACTGCCTTGAGCTACGAGATGTAAAATACTTTTTTAATTTCATGTTGTTTAGCATTGTAGTAGGCAACGAGGCTCAAAAGAATGCTTGAACACAGTCTATCCCTTCTGTATGTGGTGACTGTTAATTGAATAGCTGTTGTTTGGAAATCCATTATAAATGCACATATTATAAAACTAGATTACAGTTCGAGTCTTCAAGTTCTCTACTCTGGAAATTTCTATCCATAAATTTTATTTTTGTACACTTTCTATGTGTTTCATCCTCAAGATTCTTAAAATGTTCGAAATTTAAATTAGTTTTAGCTTTGATTTTGTTGTTGCGTGTATATTTAACTATATTGAATGCTATAGATAACAAGAGGTAATTGTATGGATTATTATGTCTCTGTTTTCTGTCCTTTATGTTGTGATTATCTTTATTGGTATGCTTATGAAACTATAAGCTTGGCGTAGAATTATTATGTCTCTGTTTTCTGTCCTTTATGTTGTGATTATCTTTATTGGTATGCTTATGAAACTCTAAGCTTGGCGTAGTAATGAAGTCATGTTTAAAAGCAATGAAGTCATGTTTGAAAGCATAAAATACATTGGCATGGAAATATATGGCCATTTTTATACCCACACCATTTTATGCACAATCTGGGTGTCTATTCTACAAAATTATTCATTCATTCTTGCCAAGAGTATTCGATGTCATAACTTATCACTGACACCGTTATCCCTAAATTCCACACCTTGACTGCTAAAGGGATAACTACACTTACTCCTAAACAAAATGGTAGTAGCCCATCTTTTGGTATAAGTGATAATCAAGCAGATGAATTCGATACTTAATTAAAACATGTCCATACAAAATAGCTTGAAACTCAACCCAACAAAAACTCTATGCTCTCTATCATGATTCCTCCCAAGAGGAATATCCTCATTACATTCCTAATGATAACATTTATAGAAATACAATATAGAATCTATTACAAAAAATCTTATTATTAAAATGAAATCTATAATTAATTACAATAAAATTTAAATTGTTGGATCTATCGATACTCTACCTGAATATCTGAAGATAATTTATAATTACTGATTTTGTGCCTAAAAACTTGAATCTGAAGTTGACTCGCCAAATGTTCTGCTACCTATCCATTAAAGGCTCAAATGCTGAAATAAACTTCAAAACTGATAAATTAAAATCTGGAAATGATCCGTAATCGTTTCCTTCAAATATGAGATTGACTTCTTTGGATTCTAATCCAATGCTTTGAAATTTGAGATATATATCTCGTAGTTATTATAAAGTATGGATATAATCCTTGAGTCCAAGATATATTCTGCCACTTGTCTATTTAGTTGGCTTCATGCTCTGTTCTATGCATTCAAAAGTTGGAGTTAATCTTTGATTGACTATCCATCTTATGCCATTAAATCTGGGATGATCAAATTTGAATTGTTTTTGGATTGTTCATCCTTTGCAATTTGTTTTATACATCCTTCTTTCCATTTCTTTAAATTCTTTGGGCTAGTTGAAAAAGACCTGCATATAGTAACTTTATATTTTTGCTCGTTCTGAAGCAACCTCATTGTCAGCATAGTTGTCTTCTCAATTCTAGACTTCCTAAAAATAAACAAATTGCTTGGAAGTTGTATTATTTGTGATTCTTGGTCATTCACTTCAAATTGAAGGTCAATATCTAATCCATCCCAAGCAAACAATATCTAAGTTGATACTCTGAACTCTTCTGGTATCGCTTACAATGACCATCTCAGGTTATTGCAATTGTTAGTTCATAGGTTTCCAACAATTTGGAGAAGAGCATAATGTGCCTCGACCAAGAGTTACATCACTTTGAGTCAGGAGCATTTGAAGTTGGAGTGAGCTTCTTGTAATTTCAAAACACAAACAACCAACAGGTCTATACTCTCGTTGAAATATTTCATAGAAACTTGAAACCAAATCACCTTAGCTTATCAACAACTTGTAACCAAAACTCTGCCTTTTTTTGTGAAGTCCCCATGCTTGCCATGATTTCAGCCAGTTCAGAAATCAAGCTTCCTGGAGGAACACCATGAACATCTCTTGTTAAGTACTCTTCTAGAATAAATGGGCAATAGGTTGTAATCCATAATGCTACACTATAACAAACCCATGTAGCCTGCTAAAATATATATATAACAAAAAAAAAAATTCACATAAGACATGGCCCATGTATATTCTTCTAACATTCATTCCTAATCTTGATCAGTCCTTCCGCATATAAAAAAAGGTCCCTTCCGCATAAAGAAACTCCCTTCCGCAATTTCGCTTCCGTAATACATATTGCGGATTGCAGGAATCACTTAATTATTTTATAATCTTATCCTTCCACATTTCCGCTTTCGCAATGCGGATTGCGGATTGTGGATTACGGAATCCCATGTATTTTGATCCATAAAGACTTTCTGCAATCCGCATTGCGGAAAGCGGAAAGTGGAAGTCAAACTATAAAGGAATTAAGTGTTTCCACAGTTTGCATTGCGAAAAGTGGAGGTTAAAACTGAGAAGGATGAGAGTGCTTCTACGACCTGCAACCCATATGCAGAAAGCGGAAAGCAAATGGTAAAACTTACAATATACAAGAGTTTCCGCAATCCGCAATAAATATATAAGAGTCTATATTGATTTATGTAAGTCTAAATAAAACCTTATACATAGAATGGTCCAATGTGGCCTACATCACTATTCTAACTACGAATTTCTATAGCAATATAAAATTCCAAGTACCTATACCACAAAAAAAAATTATGACACCAATATAGAAAGGGCGCTTTTGATGCAGGTCCATACATCAGTTATGGGAGGTAGTTTGCCTAGGTTCTTGTGTGTGGTAGAGTGTGAGGGAGGCATAGTTATGTAAAAGAGAAGAGGGCAGGTGCATGCTATATATTTCCAGTTTTGCCACCTTCAGTTAAACTAGGTTTACTATTGTTCCATATTTAGCAAGTTCCAGTTTCTAGTTCAATTCTAATTCAGTTTCAATTCAATTCAGTTTTAGAACACATGTATGATCTATTCTTAGAGAAGGCACAGATCCCTACGTTACCTAAGATGCTTGCATGCATATGTTCTGAGTTTAGGTAGTGGGCACAATTTTCAAGGAAGAGGATGCATGCTTGCATGCTTCAGTTCTTCTTCCATCTGAGGCACACGTATCCAAGTATGTAGGATGCACTGGGTAATTAGACTACGGTTAGGATTTGAGTGAGTCACCTTGAGCACTTCATGCATGTGACTACATTGTATATTTCCACATCTTCCTATTCTTTAAAGGAGATCAAGGGTGTACCATTGTGTTGGTTATCAAGTTTTTGGTTTTGAGCTATTGAGGTGTATTTTCTTCTTTTCGTATTCAATAGGAGATAGACGTGATTGAGAGTTGAGATCTTTGTACTTGTTGATATTATTTTTCTACAGTATGTGTTTGTAGATTCTACGATTTGAAGATTGTTGTTGTTTAGATAGGTTTCCAGCTTTAACACTACCTAGGGATTTTCAGGATTATTCTTTGAGTGCAGAACATGCTCACAGTGGTCTGAAAAACAACAACAAACACATGGCTTTGCAAGGAGAAGGATGCAGGTTCGGGTGAATGATGTTAGGAGATGGACATGTAATCTCATTAATAATTTAATTCCCAAGCTTCCACAAGATTTTGCTTCAAGAATTGGTCGAGGCTCCTACCAATGAACTCGACTGTGATCCAAAGAGAGCTCTTGCGTTCAAGTAAATTTCTGAATCTTTGTTGGTCTATCTTCTCGGAGTGGCATGTCAATACAATGTCTAGGGCTAACAAAGCTGGGTTTGGGGAAGGAGAGGGAAGTGGGGGAAATACTCAATTCCAACCCTATAATATCTGAGGATTCAAGGCTTCACAAGAGAACCAAGTAATAGCAATGCAGAGGAAGATATTTTTTACTGCCAGATTCAAGAAGCTGAGAGGGTGTGGTCTAGGAAGGGTCAAAATGGGAGAACCAAAATAACACCAACTCCTGCAGGAGTATGTATGTGGTTGCAAGATCCATGAAAGAAGATATCTATGAATATCTGGTAGATTGGGGACTGAGGTTGGAGGAAAAGGAGGAAAGGAATAAAGGCTTAGTTTTGGCTGACAACATGGAGGATATGGGTCTGAATATAAGCCCTCTGGATTTGGTAGTGGTGGACTGTAAGTAGAGTATAGAAGATAATCGTTTGCGGATTGAGAAAGTAACCAACTGTCATATCTTTCTGCATGATAGTCCTTATGTCTCACATCCCAATGGCATCAGTATCAGTTGTTGCTGGTGTTTTTTTGTTAAGTGGATTTCTGGCTTTCTGGCAGCCAACTGGAATTTTTTGGTTTGTATATCATAAGTATACTCAATAAGAGAATAACAGATTTATTTGCCCATATGGGCGAAAGTTTACAGCCTAAGAAGTTGGCCAACTTAGTTACAGTGCCTCCGACAACTTTGTAAGATATGTAATATCACCCATCTCCGATCTATGGAATATGAATTTCCTTTTTCTTAGGAAAATAAACGTAATTCAAATCAAATGGGGCCAAATCGCCATCACTAATCCTATTAATTTGTTCAAAAATACAAATACTAGCTTTATTTGAGTTTTCTTCCAAATAACTATATACACTAAGTTGAATTTCAAAGGGCTTCTATTTCATTACAGCATAATATTCTATAGGTTTTTCAGGATAATGGGGCAAATTTTTCATAATTAGATTTTTATTCGGAACTTTAAATAGGAGATAATAAAGACGATGGGATTACCCATGTTGTTCATATAACAAAAAGGTACATTGTTCAAATCTCTCCTCTTTAAATAAGTGGGTATTGCACCGTGTAAATGCAGAATTGGGTTCCATAGTTCTGTTGCAGCCGCAACATTTTCCCAAATTTCTAAAATTTTGGGACCCCCCTTTTCTACTTTGAATTAGTTGGTTCTTTTCTGGATTATAGCCTCTTGATTTTTGGCTTATGGATTTTGAAGCATTTTTGTTTGTTGTTCATCAATTGGTTTTCTCCTCATCACATGTTCTGAAGATTTCGTGCGTTAAAGATTTTCTCTTGAGTTGATTTCATTGTCGCTTGGCCCATTTCTTCAAAGCCTTGATCAATCGGGAGTTAAGTTTTTGTCTATTTTTGCCGTTGCGGGCGTCCCGTTAACCTTCCTCCCCTGCCGTTGTGGATCGTTTTCAAGTCTTGGACTTTTGTTTTGCCCCGACCGTTTCGGGTGGGTCTGGAATCCTCCGACCGTAGCGCGTGATTTTTAACTCTCCGACGTGGCAGACGGGTTTTGGTTATCCTCCGTTTCGGACGGGTTTTGATTCTTCATCGGAGGAATGGGAAGTCGTCCTCGTCCGATGTTTCGGGTGGTTTGTTGATCTCCCCTTCCGACGTTGAGGATTGTTTTCGAAAGGGGGACTTTATATGACGCTCCGATGTTTTGTTGTCGCCCGGCGGTATAGTGGAACGATTGACCATCTCTTGCTCCGACGTTGCGGAGGGGTCTGGACTCTTGTGTCCGCCGACGCCCGACAACGGTGATTCAAATGTTATATTTAGCCATCGCGGGTGAATAAGTATAGGGAGTTGTCCGCCGTTGCGGAGGGAAGAAAGTTTTGATCGCCCGACGCAGTTTCAGTTCGCACCCGATAGATTTTTCTCGCACGTGTGGCAGTTTTCAATATATACGGGGCGACAAACGGGGTTTTGGTATTGTTTTTGAGCGCTGTCGTAGTATTTCGAGCTGTCGATTTTAGGAACGCGTGAGGATCTAGCTGTTGGTGTACCCGCGTCCAAGTGGCAGGAGGAGAAGTCTAACCGGCATCAGCTCACTCGTTTGTTGGATTGCCAGGTAGGATCTTTACACTCTAGCATCGTGTTTTTTCAAGGTTTCGATTAAGGGATTTATGTATTGGTTCGAGCATTGCTAGGATTAGATCCCCGTAGTCTTTTTCGCTCGCCCGAGGATTTTTTCGCCCGCAGCTAGGTTTATCATAACCGTTTACCTGGCGGTTCGCGCCCGTTTCGTTAGGGTTTTCGGCCGAATATTTTTTTTGCGGTTAGAGGGGTGGAGTCTTTGCCTTTTTAGAGCCCGCATTTTATTTTGTCTCTGCCGTTTCAGTCTCACCCTGAGCACAGTGAGGGAAGGCAAGGTGCAGGCGGCCGTCATGCCGCCTGCACCTGGTTCAGTAATAATGAGACCCGTCGGTAGTTTGTTGGGGTTTTTGTTGGGGTTTGGATATCGAATACTTGGCCGGTCAGTTTTCCTGATGGGTGTACCTATTTTTCGAGCCCTAACCCCTGCCCGCGCCGTGCAGTTCGTCATTGCAGGCTACCTTGAAATCCTAGGGCCGCGCCGCTGTTAGTATCTAAGTTCTGGGGAAGCATGAGTAGTGGTGCTGATGGGAGCTCCCTATTCGAAAAGTGGTTGTGGACTCCCGCGGTTGATAATCACATCGATGTAATTACCATGTCCACGAGAAGCATAAGCTTTCGTCGTTTTTGATTTATCCTTACTAAAGCCATATCTGATTTCGGAAAGCTGTAGTTGCGCCTTGAGTTTAAAAGTTATGCATTTGCATTACATATCGTTTGGTTGGAAAATGGCATCCTATGAATTGATGTAATTTTGATGCTAGGCCATTTGATGAATAGTTCCATTTTTTATTTTACACCACATTAAGACCTTGCTCATTATAGTGCAGTGGCAGATTGAGTCCATTCTTGTGCTGGTAGTTTTGACAGACAAGGCATGGCGAGATTGTGTGTACATGTGTTGGCCTATTTCTTGTTTGCATATTAACATAGAATAATAGTATATTGCAAAATATTGCACGACCATTTCAAATCTTTCGGCCTGAAGGGCCTAAGTCTAAATCCCATTATAGCTCTGATACACTTGAGAAAGATAAAACTGCTGCAAAATGTTCACAAGCCTGAAATTGCTTAATATCAAAATGTTTTACATTGCAGGAAGAATCTACAATGTCCAAGAGGCAGAAGAAGAAAGCCCCAGCGGTGGAGGAAGTACCAGCACCAGACACAGAAGCAAAAACTAAGTACATCTATGAAGACACCCAATGTGTCATGGGGTTTGAACCTGAATATAAATGGGGAGAAATATACAGGTTGATTTCCCGCAGGGAAGTCCCAGACATGGGTCTGGAGGAAGCACCCATTTACACAAACA
>LPNX010235607.1:592277-678890 GCA_001517045.1 Pseudotsuga menziesii
ATTCAAAGACTCTCTGAATCCATCCGCAGTGTTAGAATTTAGTAAAATATACAAATTTATTGTCAAATTTGTAATTTTTCCAATTGCTGAAGTGACACAACTAAAATTACCAAATAAATGACCAATTGTTATCTAGTCATTTATAGTCTACATATCCGTGATCAAATTTGGTCATTTATCTTGGTCGTTTTTAGTTGGTTTCTATCCCGTGACCAAAAGTGCTCATTTATCTTGGTCGTTTTTAGTTAGATCACTTAGAATTATCAATTTTGGCCATTTGTCCCTTTCAGGAGGCTATGGTGACCAAAAATCTTGGTCTCCTGCTCACTAATCTCTCATTTTCCACTAGTGGTGGAGGAATGATTATTCATGACACATCAACTCCCTCTCTAATGTTATTTTGGACCAAATTAAACCTTATCCTTCCTTGAAAAAACTGAATTAGATATGTTTTCCTTGATTTGGGGAGGAGTTACAATCACATTGTGGGATCCTCTTCCCTCATGCACCCTCCTTAGCTAAATTTAGGGCATGGCTTGTCATAGATTGTCATAGATTGTCATAGGTTATCATAGATTCCTTGGGGGTTACACTTCACAAATGCTCCCTCCTTGGCCAATTTAGCTTACTTCCACTTCATGAGATTCTTTGGCAGTTACTCTTCCCCTATGCGCCCTTCTTTGATTATTTTTAGCTCGGGAATTTACAACTCATGAGATGCCTTAGTGATTGGATTCCTTCCAACTTGGATGAGAGTTACATATTATGTGGAGCCCAATCATCCTCCTATGATCCCTCCATGTATTATTATCCCAATTCCATGTCATTTATGAGTATTTGTACATTATTATTCCAATGTTTCGACCCTCATCACCCCTTCTTAGTTTAGAAATTAATTTGCATAGTGACTAAAGGCCAATTAATTTTGTAGTCCATTTAAAATGCCACTCGAACCTATGGGAATCAAATAGGTTAGTGGAATGACCCATGGTTGATTATAGAGGGGACATTACAATCCTCCTTGCCTAAGATTGATCATCATCAATCAATTGCAAACCTAGGTGCTACAGTACATGTTCACCTCCCAGGTAGCATCTTCATTTGGTAGATATTTCCATTGTACAAGGTACTCTCAAATGGTTATGTTTCTCAACCTTTTTTATCTTACATGCAAAACTCTTTCTAGAACCAAAATCAGTTTGTCTTCATCATCTAGTGGAGGAATATCTGTTAATACTTTCAATTGTTGGCCAATTGCTTTCTTTAGACATGAAATATGAAGCATGGAACACCTTATGTATCTTGTTTCCTTATGGAAGCTCCAACTCATATGTTGCTTCTCCGAATCTCCACACAATTTTGTAGGGCCTATAGAACCGAGGCTTCAATTTTTCAACCCCTTTCCCCTTGAGAGATGACTACTTGTATGGATGCAACCTCAAGTATACCAAATCATATACCTAAAAACTACACTCTATCCTATTATGGTCATCATATATTTTTTGTTGATTTTGAGTTGTTTGTAAGTTTTCTTTGAGTTTTTTCAAAATGTTTTGGATTTATTGAATCCATTATTTTTCTTTAGGGACTCTACTGTCTCCAAAAACTATATCAACAAAAGTATGATCTTCGTAACCATACAATGCTTTAAATGGAGACATGCCAATGGACATGGGGTAAGTTGTGTTGTAACTGTGTTCACCCAAATAAAGCCATTTAATCCAAGTTTTTTTTCCCTATCACATAATTTCTTAGATCTCCTTCTAGCCACTAGTTGACCCTCTTTGTTTGTCCAATAGTTTGTGGGTGGTATCTAGTACTGAGATTCAAATCTGTCCCTACCAATTTGAAAAGTTCTTGCCAAAAGTTGTTGTAAACTTGCTATATCTATCACTAACAATGGTTTTTCGCAAACCATGCAATCAACTTCTCTAAAAAATAGATCAACCACTTGTGCAACAGTATAATTAGATGGGATAGCAACCAAATGAGCAAATTTAGTGAGTCTTTCCACTACTACATATATACAATCTCTACCTTGTACCTTGGACAACCCGGTGATGAAGTCCATTGAGACGCTTTCCCATTGTTATTATGGAATGGGTAGAGGTTTTAGTATACTATCAGGGTGAGTATGCTCTATTTTATTTTTCTAACATGTGTTGCATTCTCTCACATACTTCAAGACATCATTTTTCAGCCCCTTCCAAATGAACCTTTATCTTATTTGTCTATATGTCTTCGAGTATCCAGGATGGCCTACTAATGGTGAATCATGAGTTGCTTCCATAATATTCTACTTCAAGGCTGATTCAGGGATCAAATAAATGATGTATTTATAGTATATGACCTCAATGATGACTTTGTACCAGTCATCATGTATCAACCCATCCAACAACTCATACGAAAACTTGTTTTTTAAGTATTTTGCCAAAAAATGAGCTTTCGAACCTGTGAAAATTTCCATCAAAGAGATGGTTGGTTTTCGATAAAGAGAATTTGCAACAACATTATTTTTCCTTTCATGTACTATATGTCAAAATCATAGGCTTGTACCTTGTTGAGCCACTTTTGTTTCCTGTCATTCAACTCCTTTTGAGACAGAAATGCTTCAAACTATTGTGATATGTTTTGACCACAAACTTGTTTCCCACTAAATATTGTCGAAATTTGGTTAAGGCATGCATAATGGCCAACATTTATTTGTTGTAAATGGAGTAGTGGTGCTCATGTGGCTGCAACTTTTTTCTTTCAAAGGCAATAGGGTGGTGATTTTGAATTAGGGAAGCTCCAATACCTTCTCCGGAAGCATCACACTCAAGCAAAAATGGTTGAGTGAAATTTGGTAAAGCAAGGACCATATAACTACTCATCACTTCCTTCATCCTATTGAAGGAAGTTCAAGTATTACAATGGTTAAACCATCCCAAGGACCATATTATATGAAATGTCAAGTATTACAATAAATACGAGTTTTCTCAAAAACTATCTCCATATAACTTTACATGAAAATCATCTAGTACATCGATGACTTTTCAAAATATTATAATGGTTAAACCATCCCACTTGTGCCTGGCTGCTAAGCCATACTTAGATCCCGCGGTAGCTTCAAAACTGTACTTAGCAGCTTGAAACCCTCAACAACAGGCTTTTCATACTCAATGGAAAAGCCTCAGCAACAGGCTCTTCATACTCAATGGCCCACTTTCTGAGCTTTCTATCTGCGCATGTGCTTCTGTATCCGCACTGCACGTCCTTCTGAGCTTTATATTTGCGCACGTGCTTCTGTATCTGCACTGCAGCATCCTTCCTCCTCGTGTTGTTATAAAGGCTGTGAATAAGGTTACCTACAAACAACACATGTTAAGCAATAAATTTTGTTGCTCACTAAAAAGAGAAAAAAAAATAACTGAAAAATGTACATAGTAATTTCACAAGATTTAACATGGAAAAAAGAAAAAATTCCAACAAACAACAAATGTACTCAAAATGCATAAACATTTAGAATCAACAAACCTACAAATACATGAACATGAAATACCTCTCCATAAGGACTGAAGATCAATGGCAGCATTGCGCAAAGCAAGAAATTATTTCCGAGCAATATATGAATGAACTTTGCACTGAATATTTTTTGCCGAATTTCCCAATACCTCAGTTCTTCTAACATCTAATTTAACCATTTGACCTGCTCTGAGATTGACATGGATTTATTGATTTATCAAAAATTGAAAAATTTATTGAGCTGCATAAAGGAATTCAAATTTTATAATATTGAACATAACACTTGATACCACACTATAAAGGCCAAAGAGAAGGTAATTGAAATATAGATCTATGATCCAAGCAACATTTAAAAAATAAAACCTACTCATGATTAAGATAACTCAAATTTTAATATAAACTAGGAGAAGAACTCAACCATATGATCATTTCTATTTTATAATAAAATCTGTGATAGAACAATACATGTATGAAGTTCCTGCTTTTGAAAACACATCACGCCTACAACAATCCTGGTGATGCTTGTTATTATTGCTTAGATTTTTAAGGAATTCAAGTGGTGGATGTTAGCCTAAAATACACACATCCTGCGAACAAGAGCCGGTTCCCTAGTCTGAATGGTTCATATTTTGAACAAAACACAAACACAGAATGCTAGACTCTCCCTAGATCTGGTTAATCACTTGAATGAGATGCCATGATACTTCTCTCAAAGGTTGTCCTTGCTATCCTTGAAGCTTACTGCAGAAGAACCTCTAAAAGATGGAAGACAACAAAGAAAACATGATAGCATACAATATAATCAACTAGATCTATGCTTGTGACCAAGGAATCAAGCAATACATACATATGAAACAGTAAATATGGGAAAGAAAAGACATTCTTTATTAATAAATGATTGGAGAGACTACAACCTTCATGCCTTGGTGTTGAGAGTTCCTTCCAATGGTTCCTTGCCTCTAACTTCACCTAGCCTCCAAAGACTCAAGAATGATTTTGATAGAGTTTGGGTATATAACATAATTCTTCCTCCTTTTTCCCATAGGGGGTGAGCCAGTATTTAAAGGCATGTGAGGATAGGTATGGTTGAGGATCTCATGGGTGAGGTGGAGATTAGATCCTAAAAGGGAGGATCTCAAGCTCTAGTTGGTCCTAAACCATAGGGATGAAGCTCCACAGAGGCAAGTTTCGAGAATCCTCTCAAAGCTTCTCTTTTTTTCCTTCAAAACTCGAGCACCGCTTTTCCAAAGAATAAAAATAGGTGGTGCTAAGGGGGCACCACTTCTTACAGCAAGGGAAAGAGCGGTGGCACCTCTCTTTGCTCATGTATCAGGAGCGGTGCTGGCTCTTTTCTTCTTGGGTAACACTTTTTGTCATTGGGGAAAGAGTGTTACCAGCTCAAAAGAGGAAAATTTGCAAGGGGTTAATTTATTCCTTTGTTTCTCTAGGGAAAACTTTGAGGGATTGGAGCAGACAAGGGGATACCTATCTCATAACATGAGGGTGACGAGATTTCAGTATAACAGTGGAACCTAAATGAATTAGAACGCAATATTGTTAGATACCAATGGTAGACAATCCAATGAAAAAAACTGAACAAGTCAATTTTTTGCTACGAAAGTAATGCTTTCATAAAAGTAACAAATATACTAAAAAGAGGACAATAAAACTCCTCCAGACCAAATACACAACATGAATACATACAAGAACTTGATACTTTTCCACTTAGTTTCAAACAACGACACAATTATGATAGCTGGAAATATATGTATTATAGAAACTTTTGCAAACCATAATAATAATCAATATTGCCAATATTGGCTAAACAAGTTACATTTCTTTTACAAACCAATATATATTAAACTACAAGACCTTATACTGCAATGCCCCTCACTTAGGGTTGGAAAATACAATTGGTGAAATTCCAAAGAGAGGATCGGGTCTCTTTTCCCCAACAAACTAGCATACTGTGTAAACTCTTCAAAATACAAACACAAATGGTAATCAAGTAACGAGACAGTACATACTTCTTTGGACAGTGTGACATCATTATACGATATACATAACCCAAGTTCATCCACCAGTTTCTCCGTTGATTACTTTCAAGGAATTAAAGAACTACTTATAATCAGTATGTTTATCAAATCTTTGTACATGAACAAGAATACTATTAGCACAGAGCCATCTAAACCCAAGCCAGGTTACATTTGACAATATGATTCATGGAGATCAAGGTTGTAGACCATGACTTTCAGTATTTGGTTTATTGGTAGTTTGTCTGAACTTGAGATATGCATCCTTGAGGATTGCAACCTCAAGGTGCATTTAAGACCCAGGTTTAGATGGGTTTGTGCTATTGTCCATATTCATAGAACCATCTAGATTCAACAAACTATTATGTGTGCACACACATTAAGAGATGGATCATATTCACCCCCACCCAGACTGTAAAATGCGCTCCACTTCTCTTAGTGCAAATATCATGGAAACATATTCCCAAAAAATGACACTGGAAAACTTCGCCTGCTCTAATACTCTACTAAACATGCATTGGTCGTTAAGAATACATACACTAGGAGCTTTCATTTTCAAATGTCAACTGCACCGTATGGTATATACAGGCCCCAAGGAAAGAAAAACAAGGAAGTTGAGAGTCAGTTGTGGATGGAATAAACACTCATTGATATTTTTTAAATTTGAATAGATTGGAAGGTTAGACTCACAAATTGCCAATACAACAACTTGTACTCTGCCAAATATTTTCTATTCTTCACATGAAATATCCAGAATTTGTAATATCCCAGCTAACTAGCCGAGGTACACACAGCTACTCCCCAAGTACATGCACCCCAAGATAGGTACATGACTCGATGCACCCAAGTGTGAAATGACACACACTAACCTCTTGGGGAATGTACCAAGCATCCCCTAACAAAATTCGATGCATCTCTTATGAGAGGACCATCCTCAATTCATCAAGGGGCTGCTGACGCTCGTGATAATAGGCAGAGATAACTGAAACTACGTGGGATGATCTTGTAACAAGCGGTACTGATAAGTGACCAATTACTAGTGATTTATGTCTCATGATAAAATGCCATTGAACATGTTTTGTAGTTATTTATAAATTTAAAATTAAGACTAGTGTTGAATTTTGAATCATTGAATCTAAAAAATTTAAAAATTAAATTAAATCATGAATGTCAACACACACACACACACACTGCACACATATACAAGTGACGCACACACACACGCACACACACACACACACACACTGCACACATATACAAGTGATGCACACACACACACCTAAATTTCAAAACTATCACATCCACAACAACACCTATGCACAGTGGCTACCTTGGTTCTTAGTCTTTAAATCAAAATCAGAACCCCAGTAATTTTGCACAAAAGAAATTTGCATATCCTAAATAAACAAGATCTGAAGTAGCAACCACTTTATCTGGAAAGTGCCACCCGTTTTAATTATCTTCATGATGGAAAAATTTAATAGATAAAATGGCAATTGGCCAATTCGTTTCTAAGATTATGCCATGGCATTTCCAAATTTCTGCAATCATCTTGAGTAAAGGACAAGAATAGAGAGCAACTTGTACCCATCAATACTGTAAAAATGATAAAAGATGCTTGACGACAATCACACCTTCAAATGCATGAGTTAAGCACTATCTAGACAATTGAAAATATGCATACTACCTTGTAGTTAGTACACTAATGTACTCTTTCTTTAATTATTCGGTCACCTTGAGAATCAACTGCAAAACTGTCAACCGTGGTAACAAAGTTAAAAATGTCAACCTATAACAACATCCATGCACTTGCCCTTTTGTCATAAGATAGTTTTCTCAAACAATAGAAAAAGGGCTACAAAAGCAATAATTTTTAGAATGGCACACAAAGTTTAGCAGGTAGCCAAACTTTAAACACTGAAGATGACATTATTAAGCCATGAAGTTATGCAATTGCAAGATGAACAAAACAGATGGTCAATGATAGTTGATTCTCGGTAGAGTATTCTATAACTCAGATTGTTGGTATCAATTCTAAGTTATAACATAATGTGTAGAGGTAATCTTTCAGGTCAAGTAATAATAAAGGTTTATTGGATCTTCAGGTCAAGTAATAATAATAGAAATAATGAGTGCATAATCTCAATTCTTGCTTTCAATCCTTTGCTTAATAAGCTATTAGAAGAAAAGTTAAGATTTCAGGGTATCTCCTATGGGCATATTTATACGGAATACAATGTCAAGACCAATGTGTTGTCATTAGGGGCTCTCCCTAAGAGAAGGAGAGCTTGTCATCCAAGAGTTCAAAGACAAGGTGACAATGGTCAAAGTTCATCTTATGCCTCAATAAAAAAACTCGGTTTAAGACTTTAAGTCTGTTGATGTATTGACATGTTTCCTGCAGGGGGGTCTTTAGTCTTTTACTTGTCTTGTTTTGATGGTCAGATAACTATTTATTATCTGCCCTATCAATTTCCTTCTTCAGTTTTGGTTCTGGTTGACAATCAGAGCTTACAGCTTCGTCCATGTAAATTTTGATTTCTCCCCAAAAATATCAAATATATGTTTTTCCTTCGAAAAAAAAAAGGTAATCAATTTTACAAACAAGCCATTTAGTGCTCTTGTTGGTCCACTGCTAAGTTGCTAGTTTCATTCTTGGAGTTCATGTCAAACAAAAACCCTGTAATTATTAAAAAGGAGTGGCATATCAAAAAATAACAAAACAAACAAATCTTTTAAATATTTCATACCAAAAGGAGGGAAAGCATCCAAAAAGATGTTCTAGGGCTATTTTCTATTTCTCTTACTCCCAGAATTAGAAACATGGGGGATTTAGAGTGTTTCTGGTAACAGAAGATGTGAATCAGTTAATACTGAAATTTAGTAAGAACCCTTGAGAAGACTTCTGTCACATACCCCAAATTACAAAAACATTTTATGTTTGAGAAGACATTATGCTTTAATTTTATTATAAAGTTTGTAATTATTGACCAAGTGGGGTCAAGGATGATTGTAATTAATTATGCTAAATATATTTTTAATTAGTAAATAAAAGATGAGACAACAGCTTAAGGAGGTTTTAAATGAGTGTCTACTGGCCACTTGGTGGAATAGACTGGGTTGAGAGCAGATTGACACTTGGCAGCATCCTCAAACTACTTATAGTTGTTGCAGGAGGCAACTTCCCTATTTTTGTGGTCATGTTCCCCAAGAAAGTGGAACAAGAGCAAGTGGCTCATTAAGTGAAAAACTAACCCAAAAGACCTAGGCATGCTTATAAACTACCCATCGAATTTAGCAGGGATTGTTCAATTTTTACTTGTGAAATTTCTGAGTGAAATTTGTGCACAAGAATTTCGATGGAGGGGAAAGGAAGAAGTGTTAGAGTGTGAAAATGTTGATTTACTGAACTAGTGCAACCGTTTTGGTTGAGTTCTTACTGCTATAGGCAGAAGTATTACTATGGATTGCTCTGTGGAGTTGCAGGGGTTTCATAACCCATTCTCTCACCCAGTGCTTTCAACCAGGAGGACCAGTGGACAAGCTCGAAGGTCCTAAGACTAGCAATTAAGCTATTTTTCAGGAATTGATTGGGTGGAACGGGCTTCTTAGGTTTTTGTCTCCTCTACAAGTTCACAGGTTCTAAATGTTATTTTATTATCTTATGCATTTATAAGTAATGACATAAGGGCAGTTAGGGTAGAATTATTGTTATGTTTGATGAGTTTGTTTTCTGAATTGTAGACAGTAAACCAGTTTTTATTTCAAGAAGTTACTAATTTAACTTATAGAATGAATGTTTAGGGTTAGATTTAAAGTCATCAACGAATGAATTACCTGACTGTATTTTTCCACACCGCCGAAGAGGTAGTACTCTAGTACAATAGGTGAATTTAAGGTTTATGAACAAATCAAGTTAAGATGTGTATGAATCTGATCATTTACTTTTTACTGAAAGTCTATTTAGAAATGTTTAAAAGAAACATTCCTCAACTCTAGAAGCTTTGTTAGTTAAATACTTTTGTTTATTTATTTTCATAAACTTTGTAAAGAGTATTTTACTAAAACCACTACATAGTTTTGTAATTGTGTTCATCTTAACAGAGTAAGATAATTTTTACTTTAAAGGGCAAACATATTATACAGATATAATTATTAAGTTACTACAGGAAAAAGATTGCAAACAGATAAAATTAGACTATATACACAGTAAATTGAAAATATAGTAATAATTTAGGTATTACTATTAAACAAATATATTAATTTCTATAATACTGGAAACATCAAATAATATGAATACTAAATAGTAAAAATAACAAATAAGTCGAAGGATTAAATAAAATGAAAATGTTGTGTTTTTGGGTAAAACCCCCCCCAAAAAAACTTGTAAACCCAAGTTTTCATTACATTTTCTTTTTAAGTTAAAGAATATTCTATTTTTTATCCAAACTCTCACTATTTCAAATTTAAACAAATTATAAATATTATTTCCTATTTTTAGTTGTCCTAGTTTAAAAAGGAAAATTTACATAAACAAAGTTTAGTTTTTCTTTAATATATATATATATGAGAAAAACAGAGTAACAATAATTGAACTAAAACACTTAAACATAAACCATTATAATTATAACCTAGTTCAAGGCACAGGGTCGAGTTTCTCGACCAATAAGATTATTATCCTCTGTGTTAAAGTTATAAACACCAAAAAGATTTACTTCGGTTTAGCCACGTATTCAAAACTTAACTCAAGCCTTTTGGGTTTTCTTTTCAACATAGTTATTTACCAAAAAGACCCTTGAAATTTACAGTATAGTTTCTCTTATCACAGAGTGGTATCATTTAAAAACCAACGTCCGAGTCTTCATAAGTCTCCTTCCACAAAATTCAGAACCGAAATACTTAACACAATCGAAATTTAAGGTTAATAAAAAACAGAACAAATTTTTAAACCCTAAAAATTTTATCCAACAACAATCTTAAACTATAACAAGTATTAAGCCACATGGCTTATAAAAATATCCAAAATTAACCCACAAACTGCAATGGCCTTTTAAACCTCATCATCACCGGTGTCACTTTTCACTAAACCTCGCCTCGAGTCTTGTACATTTTTGCAGAAGAAAACCTCAAGGTAAACCGAGGCTTACCGGTTATCTTTGTAAAGTTTAGCAGCTAAATCCTTTTCCCTTCTCTAGCAGTGTATCGGCGTTTTTCTTTCCACCTGTAGCTGTAGATCGAACAGTCCAATACAAAAACGTTATATCCTCACAAACCCTTTTTACTATAAGAAAATTGGAAAATACAGAAAGAAAGAAAAGGGAGTTACCTAATTTATTTTTCTCTCAGCCACAGTATGGAGTTGTTTTAAAACCCACTTAAACTACACTCAAATCCTGGCAAAGGAAACCTTGGTTTCAGACCTTCGACAAAGAGCAAAAATTCCAGTATGAAACTACAACGAAAAGAGGTTTGGTAAAAACTGAAACCGCCTTTTAAGGCCAAGAAACCATTGTTAATGAAATCTAGGAAGATGATCTGTGGAACACTACCTCCCTGTAGCTGCACTGTGAAGGCCACGATTACAGTTTGATTGATGGAAGGTTTATACCTCTCGTAATAAGTTCAAATTTGGCAATGGAGGCCCAAGAGGCCATGAGCCTCTCGGATCTACCCACAACTAGCGAAAATGATGGATAACAAGCGAGTTTTTAGGTCTTTGGTCGGTTAGGTAGCTAGGGTTTCCAACATAAAAACCCTTTCCACTAAACTCTCAACACGTGGATTCCAGTTCGTAATGTTTAGTTTGGGTTTGCTCTATAGTTTCAAATGGTTTGTTTAAAGCCTGCGAAATTTTTTAAACCTTTGTTAATACATTGCATAGTAAAAACATAGCCCTTAAAAGATTATACCTAGATATGCCTTTAAAATGATTTTTATAGGGTATTATAGTCTAAGTATGCATCGATAGGATTTATATATATAAATAGATGGTCCTATAGTTATAATTTAGGTTTATGCAAAAGCTCTTTTATTTATTTTGCTTTGTTCTTTATTTAAATAACATGCCATCACATAAAACAATGCAATAATTTCATCTACAAGCCTAAAATTAGAGGTTTAGATGTAGTTATCTTTGACTGTTAAACATGACAAGTTTAGACTTCAGAACCATAGCAAACATAAAAAAATTATAGTTATAATTTACGAAAAGAATAGGTTTTGCAGTACCTTCACTAGTCAAAAGCTTTAAAATTAAATGAGTACCCTAGCATTTGTTTTACTGCTGGCGAATTTAAAATCTCGAGCCTGAAACTGGAAATAAAAAGTTACCTGTAAAAAGACCTGTAACAAGAATCATCATTTTACTGCATTAGCTTCAAAGAGCTAAGTAAGCCTCGGGCATAACTAGAAATTCCTTCATAAAGCAAGAAACAAACTTTAGTACCTTGCACTCACTAGTAAATAAACAGTTTTTCTCAAATTCTTTATTCCCCGGATTCTTTTAACTTATAGATCGATTTATTATGACCTTACTTTTGAAGGCAATTAGTAAAGAATGAAATTATATAAATTAATAAATGGATTTGTTATAGTATCTAGATTTAGATCTTTTAGAATGTTAACTGTTAGCAGTTAAGTTACCCTCTTAAGCGGTGTTGTAAACATTAGTTGTCGCAAAGAAAAATCTTAAATTTTAATGAAATTTTGGGGTTATTACAACTTCAAACCCCAACCTAAGAAATACCATATTAAACTTAGCTACACTCAAGTTAAGGCTTTGATGAAGGAGGAGTTGATAAAGCTTATCGAGGACTAACTCAAATTGCTTAGTCGTCAATCCTCCGTTACCTTTTATACCATTATGGGAGGATTTTTAATCGTAAAGAATTGACAAAGTTATGGATGACTACAGAAAGAATATTGCCTGTATAACCATTATTAGAGCTACAAGAAGTTATCATAATTTTAACTTGTTTGTTGGATAGTTCTTTTTGTTATCCAACCTCCCATGACTCAACAAAAGGTCCAAAGAGTGAATGCAGCTACACCAAAATAAACATTCCTCAATATATCTGATTATTCTTAAATCAAACTGACAACCATAAAAGTCTGTACCATTCCTTTTGAAAATAATACAACTTAATCCCAATAATGAAGGTGAGATGAACAAGACAATCATATATAATGAACCCAATGATGGTTCCCTTAAGCGATAATACCTAAAGAAATACAGGCTTGGAAGACCTTATATAATTCAAACCTCAGATGACTCAACTTTTAGTCACAAGATAGAATCCAGGATAATGCAAAATAAAAATTCACGAATCCTACTTCTGATTATTTCCTTGTAAAACTGGAAATGCGCAGATCTGAAATATTTTTTTGAACAGTGGCAATAAACTCTACAACAGTTATCTTGAACTAAGAGTAATGTAAAAAACTTCTAGACTGAATGAACTGTCATAAAAAATCAATCTTTTAAACATTCAACGAAATAGAGAAGAGAACCCATACCTGTAAACATTTAGCATGTCCAAGAAAATTAGTGATATCTGTGGTAGAAAGAATGTCCCAAGAGAAATTGCCACACTTGTATTTGTATGTCAAACCATAAAACAAAAACGCTAATTTCAGTTCCAGTGTAGCTAATGCCATACACAATATAACATCATGAGCAATATAACTTATAAGTTTCTGGTTTTTTTTTCTTTTGTCGTATACATGGACAACAACATTTATCTTGATGTTTGTTTAAACCTTTGCTTGGGATCTTAATTGCTCTTGGTCGATATGCCCAAATCTAATCAGGCTATGAATACATGCATCTCTTAGATTTTAAGTAATGAAAAGCAATACAATTATTTTGCTGAGAGCAAAACAACAAGAGAGAAAGAAAGAAAACAATGCAGGCAGGTGATGTATGCAAATGATCAATGATTGGACCCAATATGTTGTCTAATTTGCATTACAATAACTACGTACTGGCCCCAAATCTTGTACCTGAACTTCTCTGACTCAGCCACATCTTCATTTACCACCCAAGGGAATAACTTATAAACATAATTCAAACACAAACATGAAGTGACCAAAATTCTCTAATAGTAGCTACATGGTGATGTGTTTTAACAAGGACTTTGATATAGAAAATAACTTCATCTTCAAGACATAGGTGAATAAACTAGTAATACCACTGAAATATTACAAAATAATATATTTTTGATATAAACGAGTAATACCACTGACATATTACAAAATAATCTATTTTGATAGCAAGTAATTATTTTCAAAAATCTTGTACAAAATCAATAAACATAAAAGCCGCAAGTTACAAAACATTAATTTTCAACAAGATAAAACCATATACCTGCATAATGTTGAGCACTGTTCTAATAACATCATGATCCTTCAGATAATCAACACTTTCCCCGGCTTGGCCTATGATTTCAGCCCATTTTTCCACAACAAGAAGCTAATAAAATGCAACAAAATAAGTTATATGCCACAGTTTCTTCAAAATATTAAATTATTTGAATAATGAGGAGAGTAGAAAGAATGATAAAAGAACCTGATTTGGAAGCTCCATTAGCCTTTGAAGATATTCATCTCGTTTCTGAGGATGTGATTCAGCTTGAATCATATGCCCTACCTGGAAAATGACAAGTTCGGCATTAAGCATATTATAACGGATCAGCTTGATATGATTCATCTTGATTCAGCTTGGTTTGTTGAACTTAACAATTCAGGGTTTTGCAGGAGGAGATTTGAGCCTGGAATATCAACGGGCTAATTCATAATCAAGACCAATATAATCGAAGCCTCCTACATCTCCAGACGAAGAAGTCGATGATGAGTTAAATGGTTTTACCAGTATGTGGCAGTTGAGACTAAGCTGTAATGCACTTTCAACTGGAACGGTGTTAGCAACCGGTCTACCCAATCATCCTTCTCTTCTCCTCTCAGTGGTCTATTCCAAATTGTGTTTCCTGGTATCCCACCGTCTATGTGCAGACTTAATGTACATATATTTTTAGCAATGCCCAGGTTTCATGGTTTGATGTAGATGTATGATAAACTCTCATTACCTTTTCATTGGGATATTAACATCAAAAGAAAGAAACCCATCGTGTTTACTAGGACTAATATGGCTACCTCCCTTGGTACAGTTGTACAATCCCGTGAATCTATGAAAACAGGTTCAAAGACCTAAATAAAGTTAAAAAGGGGGCTATTTAAAAACACTATTGTACAATCAGGGTGTAGAGGTTCCCTCCACCCCCATTGACACTAATTTTAGTTTTAGTCTATTGATGTGAAGAAAAAGAAATAAAAAATCTTTAATCCACTCATTGATCTTATAAAGAAAACCAAAAAACTTTAATTCACTCACAATTCCAAAAATTAAATTTTTAAATTTTTCATTAAAAAATACAATTAATTTTTATTAATAAAAAAGTTAAAAAATCAATTAACTAATTTTATATCATAATTATGAAGAGAAAAAATGTAAAATTATTGAATTTTTTAAGGATTTCTTTTTAATATGGTTTTTCATCTAGAGTAGCGAGGTGCTCTACAGCCCAATCCATCAATAAGGCTTATCAAGCATTCAAGTGATTGGTGGTAAGGTTTAATAAAGTAGTTCAATGAATGAGGGTGTAATATTTCATGGTATTGGGTAGTATCCCTAATGAGTAAACCCACTCGACTAGAATGTTGTAAATGTACTAGAGCATTATAAAGTAGTTGGGAAATTGACGGTGTAAGGTCCATAATACAACATTAAAAGAAACCTGCATATATATGAAGGATATTATACATCAATTTGGTGTCTCGCTAGGACGTCGTCATGATCAAAAACACTAATTTGGTGTTAATTGTTGAGTTGTGACACTAGTGTATAAATATTTCTTGATTGTAATAGCTAAATTAGTGTCAATAGTTGAGCTATGACACATGAGGGGTCTACAATTTACTAAATTCTAACACTGCAAATAGGGTCTCTGAATCCATCTGCAGTGTTAGAATTTAGTAAAATGTATAAATTCATTGTCAAATTTGTAATTTTTTCCATTGCCGGAGTGACAACTAAAAATGACCAAATAAATGACCAATTGTAATCTGGTCATTTGTAATCTAGACATCCCGTGATCAAATTTAGTCATTTATCTTGGTCGTTTTTAGTTGGTTTTTATCCCGTGACGAAAAGTGGTCATTTATGTTGGTTGTTTTTAGTTAACTCACTTAGAATTAACAATTTTGGTCATTTATCCCTTTAAAAAAACTATGGTGACCAAAAATTTTGGTCTCGTGATCACTAATCTCTCATTTTCCACTAGTGCAAGGATGTTTCCTGAAATCTTATTTGCTCATGTAGGGTTGTTTTCCCCTCAACCATTCTGTTTTGGTTTCCCATGAATGTTTTGTTAATACCCATCAATTGTGCTTGGCTATGAAATACATCCTTGTGTTGACTTGGTTGAGTAAGTCCAAGGAACCCATCTGTTAGATGGTTGTATGTGTTTGATTAGCAGGTTGGCTTGGCTGGGTAAGTCCAAGGAACCACCTGTTAATTGGATGACTGTGTGTTTGATGTAAATTTTGGCTTGGATGAGTAAGTCCAAGGAAGCCCCATGTTATTGGCTTGTTTCTTTAATAGCCTGTGAAACCCAGTCGTGTATTGGCTTAGCTATATAGTCTGTGAAACCCAACTGTGTGTTGGTTTGACTGTGGGTGTATGGTCTTGCTGTGTGTAAGCCTGTTACTCCCTAGTTCCTTATGGAAATCATGCCCAACTCGGGGGTGGCAGTAATGCCGAGAGATTGATGAGCACACTGGCCTATGGTTGGGTGGAATGTTGCAGCAACATAGCTAGTAGCGGGCCAACTCAATTATAAGATACGTATTCACTTGTATTTCTCTCGTGTATTTACCTCTGCAACTGTATTTGTTTGATTTATGAATTATGAACATGTTGAATGTGTTGAATGAATGAGTTTTGCTTATGCTGTGTATTTACATGTACAACACGTATGTTTATGTATTTTATGTTCAACACATTTTTATGTTTATGTTCCTGGGGCTAGATTTCCTGTTTGATAGCAGCAACAGCTTAGGTCGCGTCCTCTCCATTGTTTGAATGAGGGGAGGGGACGTGACAACTAAATTTAGGGCTTGGCTTGTCATAGATTGGCATAGGTTGTCATAGGTACATTCATAGATTCTTTGGGGGTTAAACTTCACAAGTGCGCCCTCCTTGGCTATTTTTATCCTACTTCCACTTCATGAGATTATTTAGGAGTTACTCTTCCCCAAGTGCACCCTTCTTTGACTATTTTTAGCTCGGGAAGTTACAACTCATGAGATGTCTTCGTGATGGGATTTCTTCCACCTTGGATGAGAGTTGCATCTTATGTGGGACCCAGACATCCTACTATGTGACCTCCTTGGCTGATTAGATCAATTACACCTCATTTATGAGTATTTTTCCATTATTATTCCAATTTTGTGGCCCTTATCACCCTTGCTTGGTTTAGAAATTAATTTGCATAGTGACTATAGGCCAATTAATTATCTACTCCATTTAAATTCCACTCGAACCTATGGGAATCAAATAAGTTAGTGGGATGACCCATGTTTGATTATGGAGGGTACAATACACTTTTTTTCTATGCGCCAATCTCCAACTTTCGTGTTCCTCCAAGTGGGCCCTTTCTTTATAGGATCAATGTATATATACCTGCTTCCATCAAACTTCTTTACAAAAAATTATGTAAAGGAATCCACATGAGCCTTCTCTTCCCAAATCTATGAAACTCCTATAGTAAGATTCAAATCTCCACCCACAATTACATTTGGAAGTTTCAAAATTTAGAGACTAAAGAACGTGTCCCAAAAAAACACCCTTTTGATATATGGTCATAAACATTGAGGCTGTTATAATCTCCTTTCCCAACTTCACATAGAATAGGTTCAACCCAAGACCTAAATTAAAAGCCTAAGCATTATTGTAGTTGATTTTTGAAGTCTTCCACCATAACCCCTCTCGACCTACCTTTTGCATCAAGGTGAACAAAATCCCACCCTCCTATGATTTTTAACTTTATTACAATCTTAAAACCTTCTCCATTGTTTCTTGAAGATCAATTTTATTAAGACCACGGGCCTCGACTAGTCTCTTAAGGGCCTATTTTTTCCCAAGGTTTCCCGCCTTGCTACAATTTAGTAAATCCAAAGCATCATGAACCAAATGAGGGGGTTTTACTTGTTTTAAGAACCCCTCGAATAGTTAAATGTTTCCCCAACTAACTCTCAAGAAAGCCATTTTCTTAAGCAATATTATATTATATTTTCTTCCTACATCTCCTCCTTTGAGCAACATAAAGTCAAACCTTGCTAAGCCCCCATCCATACTTTCAACACCATAATTGAATTTTCCTTTCCCAAACCTTGTAAAATACCTAACATCGAAGCCTTTTATCTCCACTATCTCCAAATCTAATTCTACAAGATACCCTACTACTTTCATTTATTCTACAATCAATTACACAAGACCCTTGAAATCCCCTAATCCCTTCATATAATTTTTTGAAAAATAATATATTCTAACTTTTACATATGAAGTAGCATCCAAGAGAGGAGTAAATCCGCTAAAAACAAGTGAAAATCTCAAATAGGAACAACTTTTTGAATGGACGTACCTTCATTTTGGTCAATCACAGAATTTGAATCCTCGAAGAAAGCATTAGTACACTCTAGATTCATTCATGGTCCAATTTAAAGGGATGATTGTGTTCCCATAGGGTTTAAAAACCTTATTGATCCCTTAACTCCCTTGGATTTGGCCTCCTCTAAACTAGCATAGCTCCCCTACTCTGATAAATCTTCATCTAGTTTAGTTCCATCCTTCATCCCTTCTTTCATTGATTTCCTCTTCAAACCCACTTCTTATTCTTGCTCCCCAGCAAACCCCATGGAATTATTTAAAACCTTAACATCTCTCTCTTTGTTATGCCATTGATTTTTCCTTAATAAATGGGTAAATGGAATATGGTATTCTTTACTAGATTTCCATATTTATGGCATCTCAACCACTTGAATAACACCCCGCAATAGTCCAAACCTTGTGTCTTTGAGAAATCTCCTTTATGCAGTAGAATATTTGAGGCTAATCCCTCTTTTAAATCCAGACCCACCAAGACTTTAGAAATAGTCATGTTTCTTAAAATCTCGAACCCCATATTCATTTCCATAAACATTGCTAATCTCCCTAAACACCTTAGTTGACCAAAAATATATTGGGAGACATGGAAATTTCATCCAAATCAGAGTAATATTCATCATCTCCAACCTTGGATTGAGGAAGGGGGTCTAATCTTTTATAAATAAGGTGGTCGAGCCCTATTTCCAAAAAAACTCCTTCGATTTTGTTACATCTTCCTCCATCCTAAGAATAAAAACCAACCATCCATGAGCCAACACAAAGAACTTATGCATATATCCTAGAATTAGTTGTCATTGATCTTTGAACTAGTTTCTCAACACAATATCCCTTTTGCTTGCCGTTGTAATTAGGTTTCTTGTTCCCCTGTCATCCACCAACATTGATTTTCCTTCATCTACCATTGACCCCTTCCAGTAATTGGAACCACAATCCCTAATCACACCATCGACCACACATCCATTCTCAAAAGCGAGAATATTGTCCAAATTTTATATCCTTTGAGAATTCTCTCCCTTGACCCCATCCAAACTCATACTCAAACATCACTTCACCAAAATTTCATTACTTTGCATTAAACCCTTCCTCTGTTTTGTGTCTAAAATCTTTAGATACATTCCACGTGACGACGATAGGTTACAACCTGCATGAGGGTTCGATGTGATAAGAATTGATTCTCCTTCATATGACTTCAACCTAACAAAGTTGACTCCTTGATAGAGAGGAATTGCTCTCCCATTTCACCTTATGTTGTGTAATCAAGTGCACGCCACTCGATATGCCATCCCCTCACTTTTGACGCATCAAATACTGGGGCCACCTTAGTTTCCAAGGATCAAATTTGAAGGGTATGGTCCTATTTCACTTTGAATGGCTATGATATATTCAACCCTTCAATGATGGCATGTCGAAATAAATCGTTCCTTTCATTTGAAAATATAGTAATACATCAAAATTTCATTGTATATTAAAATAAATGTAATCAAATTCCTCAATATAGTGACAAAATTTACAGTGTTCCACTCTATGGTTTTTAATAAGTAATGTCTAACCCAAATAACCCAAGAAACCATATAGAGCAGATTTTAGAAACATAAAATATACCCAACAATATAAATAAATCAATTGAAAAACATTTATAACCAATCAAGATTCACTTGGAAAGTAGTAAAACTTCTGGCAGAAAAATCAAGGTTGGATGAAAATAAAATACAATCTATACAATGTCCATTGAACATAGAGATCGATAAATACAAAAGATGGAGTGAACCTAAAAAATATGTTAATGAATACCAAAACTATTATCTTGAATTACTTTAATAGCAAACTTCACTCCTTTCCAAGAAGAAGCAAATAAATACTTATAAAATAACACAAGAAAAAAACTACTCTCGTGATGCACACACTTGAAAAATCATTCAACCACAGGAACAACCAAAGCAATTTTGAGATACATTGAGGGAAGGAATCCCTTTATATATGTTTCTAGCCATTCAACTGTGTGAATCAAAGGAGAGGCATACTCCCATATAAGATATAATCATTAACAAAGGTATATTTTCTCTCTCTCTAGTGGAGATGTACACTTATGCAAGTTAGTGGTGCTAGGGAGGATGTGTAGTTCCTTTGCTCAGGAAATCCCTTGGAGTATAAAGAGGGTATCAAATACCTTATGAATTAATTGGGAAATAAAGGGTGGAAGTTTCCTAAGAAAGGGTCGATGGTGATGGTGGAAACAACCTAAACAAGGGTTCAACTCGATAGTGGAATCAACTTGAGCAAGGGTGGAGAGTTACTCCAATTTGAACTTATGATTTTGATAGGAAAAGTTCAGGGTACCTCTTCCCCTTGAATCCTAATTCATAGGCCAAAGGACAAGCTTAGTCGATCATGATTCTTGCAAAAATTGATTGTGATATCGAACTAGAAGGCAAGTTTTCCCCTTATGACTTGTGGGGGCCTTTGAGAAATACATTCATATATTTTTAAATACCAATGGATCCATTCGAGATATATGAATGGAATCTTCTAATCAAGTATGCATATCAACCATTCACAAACCCAATGAAAGAGGAAGTGACCCATCTTCTCGCTTACTAGCATAAATAGCCATGTCTCACTTCTCAATGATGAAGTACATACTGATTATAAAGTGATCAAGGCACTTTCTCCAACATGAGCCTTGATAATTATGTATGTTCACCTAACTAACAAGCTAACTGTGTCGAGTCTTGATTGAATCTCGAAGCTACATGTGCCCTGGTATGAGCTCCCTCCCCCTATCTAATTACTATAAATCTAACATGTACTAAAACATGAAAGAAGGTAGAAATATGAAATTGAAATAGACTCAAGAATCAATGGTGATGATGGAAGTAGGCACAACCTAAGCAGGGTCGACGAGTTTGGAAATTAGAATAATGATAAACAAAATTTTAATGTTTAAAACCGCTTAAGTTCCAAACTTTCAACTTTCGTGATCACATTTCCAAAATACACCAACCATTTGATTAATCGCGGTTCCAATGCCACTTTCATAATTACATTTCCAAACTTCAATAACCATTTTATTGAACATAGTTCTAAATCCATATCCCTTAATTCCAATCATTCAACTACATTAATTATAAACCATTGTGAAAAATGATGAATTCTAATTCTAATTTCTTATCATGCAGTGCACAATTTAGTTCCAAATTATGTGGTCCCATTCTCTATTAAAACATTACTTAATCACCTTACACACATGCACGATGTCTTCACTTAGTAAAATTGTGCCATAGTGTCATCGTTTATGGGATATTGAAGATTACCCATAATTTCATTGGATATTGATAAATAACTACCAAAATTCTTTTGTTAATCCCCCTTCCCAATACATATTTCCAATTTAAAAAACCATATTTTTACTAGATAATCAAGATTTTGAATGGACACCACTTTTTATACTCCCTGTTACCTATAAACCTCTGATACCCTACTCCCCTCCCCCTGATAACTACAATATATTGACCTTATTTTTCAAAAATTAAAAATCCCCCTTTATGAATGAGCGCGATAATATATTGGTCAACAAAGTGAATTCCTTGTGCACATAGATTGGTTGGGATTTTAGAAGGAATAGTTGTCAAGATACATTAAATGTTTGAAGCATGTTTCCAATTGATTTTAGTTGCGTTAGCCTACCGGAACACAACCATCATTAATGTATTTATTTGCTACTAGGCTACTGGCTTACGACAACTTATTGTCAATTAATGCTTTATTTGCTACTGCGCTACTAGCTTAGTAGAGGTGGTTATCAATTAATGATTGGCGCTTAGGGTTGCAATGTGCGTCATATGTGATTACTAATTATAGCCTTGAGGAAAAGAGTGGAAATGTATAGAATCATGGCTTTTATGGATCAAATTTGTCAATATAATACAAATTCTCCATCAAATTTAACTTAGGAGAAAGAGATATCAAATCACCTTATTTTAAGAAGTTTTCTTGTTTGAATCCCTTCATTTTGGACAAGTTTTCTAACCAAAAATTGCAACATATATATATATATATATATATATTGACAAAAACGGTTAGAGTTTATATTAAGAAAACAATGGTAAACCGACTGGCATAGATACAATAAAGGGACCCATTCAAAAGCCTTAACACAAAGGCAAAATGGCATGAATGTCTACTTGTCCAAAAACTTTGAGTTTTGCTTAACAAGCCTAAAAAGAGTTCTGCTAACAAAGATAATTACAAAGTTTTCAAACACATAGATAATAAAAAATAAATAGTAACCCGGGAATTAACATCTATGGAATTTCGAGGCGCCTGAAGCAGAGAAAGCCGACGATTTTGTGTGAGCGGACTGCTTCTCCCCATACAGGTTGTCGACCTTCAACTTGTAAGCTTTACCTTTACACCAAAACATGTAGATGTTGATGAACATTTGAAACCAAGAACAAGGTCCTATCGTCGGGATATTCCCAAAGGTGTGGCGGTTGCACCGATACTCCAACACCCCCCCCTCCGGTGTAGCTCGAGGGAATTGAACCAGAGACCTATGCTCTGATACCATGTAAGGTTTGTCATTACACTAAAACCTACATATGTTGATGAACATTTGAAACCATGCACAAGGCCCTATCGTCAGAATATTCCCAGAGGTGCAGCTGTTATACCATGCAATTGTACCGATACTCCAACACAACTCTAGCTTGTCGAACCGAGCTTCCATTTCCATGAACCGGGCTTGGAGAGCATGTACTGATTGATTGACGGAGCCAAAGAATTCCTTACGGATATGCAGCAAGTCTTCTTCTACAATTTCAAACCTCCTACCACCTTCTTTATCGAGATGCTTTGCATAGCGTTTATTGTCCCAGACCTTCCTTCTGAGCTCCCTAATTTCCGTTTATAGAACCTCGATTGGGTCTTGACCAAGAACCATTGATTCAGAGCTTGAAGCCATGACAAAAACCAAATTATAATGCACGATAGGACTTAAGGACACAATAAGCCTTTCCCACAGAGACCGAAGGAGCAGATGATAGAATTCTGGTAACTCCTCATCTGAATTATCTCGGCAATGACCCTGTATTCCACCTACATTGTCCTTTAATTTCCAAATTAGGTTGAAATCCTTCACACAGTCTACATGACAGAGAGGATTGCAACCAGGGTGTGAGCTCCTCCTGCTGAGATCATCGCACGTCTGAATCTCCAGAACCGACCCCATAGTACATCCAACCTTGAGATCACTGTACTCTCGAAGTGCCTAAACCGAAACTAATGAATTTCTAGTTGGTCAAGGATGCTGGCATTTATCACCCTAGTGCGTGATGTGATGTACCGAGCCAATAGCTCATTGATTACATGAATTCAACGTTTCCTCCAGGATCGGGTTTATCCCTTTAGGCATTGAGTGATCCGGATTTATGCAGGAATGCAACATAATACACAAATAACCATAGAAACAAATATGTAGCAGAAATAACAATTCATTTCATTAATCAATAACTGGAACTTGTTTACATACAGAATGGAAATAAACTAGCTAGAGTGTTGGTAGCTTATCTCTGAGAAGAGATGTGGCGACTACATGCCTCTGAACTCTGTGTTACAATGAGGCTCAAAGGCCTATATATTATTGAGAAACAATGGAAACCCTACACATCCAAAAACCTAACCCTGTGAGGTGAAACGCCAAAATGTGGGCATCGTTGGGTAACTTGGTACATCAATTTCCCGAGGTCGTAACTTTAGCCTACTACCTTCGTTTGACGCATATGATACATCATTAGAAAGATCTATTTAAGGACTATATCCATAAACAACAAATATCGAGTCCAAAATAGACTCATATTTGCTTAACCATTTGATGCCGAAAAAACATTGTTTAGGGCCTCAAAATGGCTCCGGAAGTTTAGGACCCAAAAACTGCCAAAAATAGTAAATTGTGCTACAATTAAGGAAACTGGAAAACGGAAAAAAACAATGGTGGTGGCCCAAGAGGAATAGGTGGGTGGCCACCAATATCCTCCTGGATCATTCCTCCCCCCCCTTAGGAAGCAATGGTCCTCATTGCGTTGAGCTCTTCCATGAGATGAGGAAACTTCTGTTGAACTTGGTCCCTGGTGAGCCACTTTCCTTGGTGAAGGAGTTGGCTTGCTTTGACAACTCGATATAGTTGGATCTTCTGCTGGTGGGTGTTCTTGATCTGTGTGTCCATAATTTGATCAGTTATGGCTTGTTCCATGTAGTTGGGGTTTAACTCTGTTGGTGTGAGTTGTTCTACCACGTCTGATGTGTCCAATAGAGGTGGAAAGTAGGGCCAAAGGCGGTCCACATTGAACACTGGGTGCAGACCAAGGAATGGTGGAATACTGAGCTCAAAGGCATTGTCCCTTACAGCCTTGGTGATGGTGTATGGTCCATATCGGAGCGGGCGAAGCTTGCGGTGGGGTCCAGCGAGGTGCTCCGTCTGCAAATGTAGCCACACTTTGTCGCCCACCTGGAAGTTGTGTTGCACTCATTGTTGATCATGTCGCTGCTTGTACTCAGCATTGGATCTGTCCAATATGTCATGAACTTGTTGGAAAATGTGTTGAATGCGTTCAATGAATATGTTTTCCTTGGAAACCTCAGACTGGATATGAACTGAATCAGCCTGAGTAGCTACAAATGGCATGGCTACGTCAATGGGACATAGTGGTTGGAATCCCAAGCCCACCTGAAAGGGGCTGTGGTTGATTGAGCTGTGGAGAGCTCGGTTATAGCTGTGTTGTTCATAGGGGAGGCTCTCATCCCATGTGCATGATGCTTTGAGTTGTACATGCGCAAAATTGTACAATCATCCTGTTGACGACCTCTGTCTGGCAATCAGTCTAGGGATGGAAAGCTGTGGAGTTTGTCAGCTTGGTGTCTAGCATTGACCATAGGCTAGACCAAAATGTACTAAGGAACCTGTTGTCCCAGTCTGAGATTATAGACTGTGGGATCCCAAAGTGTACCCACACTCGTTCAAAGAATAGTTTAGTAGTGGCTTCTACGATGATATTCTTCTTGCAGGCCACCATTATGGCCATCTTTGAGAATCTGTCAATGACCACAAACACACAGTCATTGTCGTGCTTAGTAGAAGGTAGGCCCGACATGTAATCCATGGACATGGATTCCCAAGGTCGACTAGGGGTAGGCAACGGAGTATAGAGGCCTTTCTTCTTGATAGATGGTTTGGCAATGGCGCAGGAAGTGCAGGATCGGATGTACTTCCTGATGTCCTGTCGAAGGTTCGGCCAATATTGTCACATGCCCCAATTTTGCAAAATAATATTATCTTATTTGATTTTATTCCAAGACATTATGTTAAATTTTATGCTAAAGTTGTAACTGATGACTCAACAGAGTCAAGGATGTTGAATGTAATTATGAATATTTTAATTATAAATAAATAAAAAGTGGAGACAACAGCTTGGGAGAGTTGTTAAAAGAGTGTTTACTGGTCAAGTTGGTGGAGGAGACTGGGTGGAGAGCAAATAAACAAGTGGCAACATCCTCAAACACTTCCAATGTTGCAGGTGGCATCCTCCCTACATTTGGGGTCATGATCCCCCAAGAAAGTGGGATCAGAGCAGGTGGCTCAATTAATGACAACTAACCCAAAAAGACCTAGGCAATCTTAATAAAAATGCCCATTGAAGAGAGCTGAGGCTGCTCATTCCAAGAAGAGAATCATTGAGGTGAATGTACTTCAAGGATTTCATTGGGAAGAGTATTTCTGGAAGATGTTTGAGGGGTAAACTGTAGAGAATGATCTAGCATAGCTATTCAGCTGAAGGATCTTGCTGCTGAGTGCAGAGTTAGTACTGAGTCATTGGACTAGTATTTTGTTGCTTGCTCCACCCAGTCCCAGCCAAGGAGACTAGGAACAGGCTCGGGGGTCCTAAGAAGACGTTGTTTGAGCGCTCTCCAAGAGTTGGTAGGGAGGAACGGCCTCCCAACGTTGTTGTCATTCAGCTTTAAAACAGGTTCTACAGTCTTTTATATGTTGTGTTAAAAGTTTATTTCTAAGAATGAATTAATAATGAATTATTTATATGTTATGTAATGAACTGTTAGAATTTATAATCTTTTAGTTGTTTGTTGAATTTGCATTTGGATGAAATAACCCTACCTGTGTTTTTCCCCATCTAGAATAAACCAGAGCGTACTCTAACACAGGTAGTGTGTTTAAAATAGATGAATTATGATAGAAATCCGAATTGATTAGAGTTACTTTGTATTTCAAAACAATGGAGTAATTTATTTCTGTATATAGATATTTTTTTCTGGAAAGGATACTAATCTGTCTAATTAAGTTATGGTTTAAAAACCAGACTATTGTATTAAGAATGCTACCAAGGAAGTATACATAATACTTTTCAAACAACAGTTTTATTTCTTTTAGTATGATGACTACTGTAGATAGGTTATTTATCCTATTCAGAACTGTATTTCTGCAAAATGAAACTACTAACCTGTCACATGGGTAAAAGATTTAACTTAGATAAACACTCATTTATTTATGAGAATAAAGAACCAAGTCATTTTACAGAGTTATTTTATTGTTCATATTGCTTAACTATTTCTGCAAATGTTAACATTTCAAGTAGGGTAATTCTAGTATAGATCTTATTATAAATAAATTAAGAGCAGTAATTATAATATAGTAACAAGGAAATAATAACAAAACCTATCTATGTATTTATAAAATAGACTGAATACAATGGTAAATAATATTTAATAAATATTATTTATAAATGAACAAAGTCATTTAAATAACTAAACAAAGATTAATTATAAAAGCAAGTGCAGGGTCAAAACCCTCATAATATTAAACATTATAAATTATAGTATTAACATTATAAATACTAACATTATAATATATAGTATTAATATTGTAAATTATAGTAATAATATTGTAATTAATAACCAGAAAAGCAATAATCCAAGGATTTGGATTTATCTAGTATTTTGAACTTTCAAACTATCAAATATTATTACAGTCCTATAAGGACAGAGAGAGATAACATTAAAAGCATAATAATTATATACCTGTAGTAAACAATTAATTTCACATTATCAATGAACTAAACCTACAGAATAATTGAAAGAATTTATTTTATACACAGGTCATTAACAGTATCAACCTTTGCTCGAATATCCAAGCTTATAAACAAAGTACTATAATAGAAAGAATTAACAGAATATGATTTAATAATACAAGTTAATGCAAGATAAACATAACAAGTAAATATTTCTTTACACAGTCGAAATAGGGTAAAAACCCTAGTGCACAAAATTACATTTAGAGCATTAAAATAACCAAGTCTGAGCTCAACAGAGTTAAATCTCTATACTTAAATTTAAACAGAGATGGCTTAACAGGCTACATACATTTCTTTTTACATAACCATACACAGAACTAGTAAAACAGAAATTTACAAATCACGACATAAGCCGGAAAACCCTGCTAATAGCAAGGGATTGGTAAAAACTAAAATAAGCAACCGAGAAACAATAAACCACGAAGAGTCACTTGCAAGCCACGACCAACCGAAATTGTTCCCTAAAGAATTAAGCAAGCATGGATTGCCATGGGTTGACCAGGGCTTACCCGTAAGCAGGAAGCCGACCCTACGCATTTGCACCAAGCTGCGAAGAGAGATGTAACTGTCACCTACAAGGATACAAACCCACAACATTAATATTAATGCATTATGTCACAACTGAGTTAAGAACAAGTTTTAAGAGCTATTGAAAGAACTTTTCTTACCTGGAAACGAAGGTAATATAGCCACCAAAGATCAGGAGCACCGCTACCAGCAAAATAATGGGCCAACCCTTCATCTCTCTTATGACAGAGATGGGTCTAACGAGTGCACAAACCACTACTAGCAGCAGCAAGGAGAAGCAAGCAACGACCAAGCAAGAAGCAGACAGTAGAGCTCAAAACTGTCACCATGCGAAGCATAAGAACACGCTCTCACAAACCCTATGACAGACCAGGTCGTAATTTAAAGTCATGGTTCTTAATAAATTATTGCCACGATAAACTCACAGTCCTTAAAACAATCCCAACAAGCAAGTCGTGGAGGAGCAAACCAAAAACTACACACAGTCCAAGCCGCAAGCTAAATGTCACGGCTCTCAACAAATTTTTGCAGGGTGAACTCACAATGCAAGCAAGGATTCGAGGACGATGAAGGTAGATGGAATATTGCAAACCAGGACGCAGAGCTTGTTCTTTTCACAGTAGGGTAAGCATGGCGGCCAAGACATAGTTGCAGAGCAGCCCGAAGGCCCGAAATTGACGGAGGAGAATGACAATGAGTAGGGTTCGTAAACCCTCATACTTCCAACACTTGGCCGAGAAGGAACCACGTGGTCTCACAAAAATTTCAACCATGCAGTGGGTAAATCGTATAGTTTCCTGCATGCAAATGATTTCCAATTATTTAAAAACATAAACTATGCACAATCATATAGTATGGCAATCATTCCACATTATCATAGAAGTCAACCTACGATTGCATGGCATAAAACTATGAACCTTCGAATCATTTGCCAAGCTTATAGTATAGTCGTTGTATAGTTTGGGACGAGGGAAAATTCAAAGCCTTGTGTTTATACATAACCTTATACATAATCCCATCGATGGACTGGACCAACGTTCATCCCTTTCCATATTAAGTTATCGCGTAAACTTATATTTTATATGTTTTTCATATTAAGCCCTTCGTTGACCAGGATAGCGATGGTACCCTGTAACCTTTTTTCTTACCCAAAGTATTTTTTTTATGCATTTAAGCTTTGGTTTATCATTAATGGTTTATCCATTATTTCATAGCATAAATATTATAGTCACATATGTTCATAAGCCTTGAGCTATCGAAACTAGGTTTATAAAGTAAATCTTATGATACTTAGGAGATGCTAATAAAAAGGCTATTTCAATACCTAGCCAAAACTATGATAATAAAGTATTTCTAACAGACTTTGCATAGCTAATCATATTGTCACTAACATTTATGTTGTGACTTGATAATTTTATAAAACATAGTTTTAATTAGGATCATGATCTTTATAAGCCTTATCTATTTTTACCCAAAATTATTGGTAAACATCGATGTCTTATAAACAAGATAGTTTATGTGTGTATCATTGAGTATCATAGAAAATTATAGATCAGTGGGTGGCAAATACTCGGATGATGGCTATGAATCCTTTACATAGTTCAGATCAACAAAGTTTAATAACATTTGGCTATTTACCAACCATGACAAATACTATTAGCTTCTCCATGTTTTTTATTAGTAACATAATCTTTTAGAACTTTCTAGTACTTGCATGAGGTAATAAATCAATCTCTCTTAAAGAATTGACATAAGTTAAGTATTGTGGTCAGAGGCTTAATCCAAAAGAAGTATTATAAAAATAAAATAAGAAACTGGAGCGGAACCATCCCACTAGACCCTAAGTCCTTAGGACTTTGTATTTTACTGTAATGTTTAGAACCTTATAAGCATCAATCTTCATTACAAAAGATGAATAACAAGCAGTTGCTTATACTATTATTATAAGTTGATAATGTTTATTACTGTTAGAGCAATCATTACAGCATTACAGTTCATGCACTATAGGTGAAATTAACTTATGACAAAGATCACCAGTTGTGAACCAGGGAGAAAAATTACTGTCGCTAATTACATTTAAGAAAGAAACTCTTCTATATATATATCATTGACAAAAATAATTGAAGGAAACAAACTACTTGTTTTACCTCATAGAAGTAGATTGATATGTAACAGGTTATTTACCGAGCTTTTTATTTTACAAATAGAAATATAGTTGAATGCTTTATGGAATTAAAGGCGTTACTCGATCATTCATGCCTGTAAACCTGTAAGGACAAGTAAGCTTTCTGCGTTAGCTTAAAAGCTAAGTAAGCCCCAAAATCCAAGACAGTTCCACCTACTTGTCGCAAATTAAAAACTCATCAGCAAATTGAAAGATGAATTATTGCATAAGTTAAACCTAACATTGTATTATAAAGTAGAATGCTAAGTTACTTAATTAAGATTATGTATTAACTAATCTGGAAACCAATTCTTTTATAGATAACTGTTAGCTGTTAGCAGACCACATTCTCAGCATTTTATGTATTTTCAAAATTTTAATTTTTTATGAAAATTTGGGGTTTTGACAAATAGAAATACTTCTGCAGTACTGCCACTGTTTTCTCGACCCCGAAATGCCTAGCGACCGACTGTAGTACGCTTCCCAAATCATCTTGGCACGCTCGCTTGAAGGAACACAAAGGTGTCCGATGTGACATAGTAGTACATCCTGGAGGTGAAATTTTGGAACTTGGTTTCCCTCCAAGAGCGTCTGGTATGTGTGGCTGAATTCTGGATCGCTCTTGTATAGAAGTGGCAAATCAGAAGTCTCGTGCCCACAAGAGTTGAGCATGATGGTTATCGCCATGATCGGTGGTCAGCTGAGGCAGTCTGCAACATTATTGGTGCTTCCCTTCTTATACTTGATGTTCAAATGAAACTATTGTAGATATGTGGACCACTTCTAATGGCGATCGTTATGTAACTTCCCTTGTGTCTGCATGAACTGCAGGGGTCGGTGGTCTATGTGGATGATCGTTTCCTTCCCCAAAATGTAATGCTTCCATTGTCAGCAAGCCTGTACAATGGAATACATCTCTTTTTCATAAGTGGGATATTTGCGAACTGTGTCAAACAGTGTCTCACTGTAATATGCCACTAGATGCCCTTGTTGAGTAAGGACTACCCCAATAGCATAGTCAGAGGCATCTGTCTCGATCTCAAATGGTTGTTGCAAGTCTGGTAATGTGAGCACTGGGGCACAGCAAAGGCAATGTTTCAATTTTGCAAACGCCTTCTCCTAAGTTTCCGACCAAAAGAATTTTGCTTTCGCTCCTCCCTTGGTGACTTGACTCAAGGGCCAAGTGATATGAGAGAATCTCAACACAAACATGTGGTAGAAATTAGCAAGGCCCAGAAAGCTGTGAAGCTCTGATAGAGTAGTTGGGACTGGCCAATCCCAAATGACTTGGATCTTGGTTGGATCCACATGTACCCCGCACTCATCAATAATGTATCCCAGATACTGAACCTGGGTCATACCAAAAGTGCACTTGTCTAAATTGGCACACAACTTGTGCTACCGCAATGTTTGGAGGACCTGTCGGATGTGGTGGAGGAGCTCTTCTCAAGTCTGACTGAAGATCAGGATGTCATCCAAGTACACTACTACAAATGAGTTGGTGAATGGCCGCAATATGTCGTCCATCAGCCTCATGAAGGTTGCAGGAGCATTCCTCGGCCCGAAAGGCATGACCAACCATTCAAAAAGGCCCTCCTTGGCTTTGAAGGCAATCTTCCACACATCAGTTGGTTCGATCGATACCTGGTGATGCCCAGACTTTAAGTCAATCTTGCTAAAATATTTCGCCCCTTTAAGCTAGTCGAAGAGGTCATAAATCCTTGGGATTGGGTACCTATTCCAGATAGTGATCTTGTTCAACGCCTGATAGTCAATACAAAGTCTCTAAGTCCCATCCTTCTTCTGTACCAACACGATCGGGCTCCCACAAGGCGATGAACTTGGCCGGATGTGACCCTTTTGCAGCAGCTCCTGAATTTGCCTCTTGATTTCATCATTCTCCATAACAGAGCGTCGATATATCGGTCCATTGGGTAGTGACGCACCTGGGGTCAGATTGATGGGGTGCTTGACCTGACAGTGGAGAGACACCCCAGTGGGTGAGGTGAATATGTCTCGGTACTCCTCCACGACCTTGTCCATTTATTGTTGTCGTGCGGAGGGGCACTGTCTGGAGTTTGTGGCCACGATTTTCTTCTTGCCCTAAGGGCGGATCATCAAGAAAACAAACTTCCCGGTTTTGGAAATGAGCTTACTGCATTTTTTTGCAATAACCAAAGAGATAGCGGCAGGAGGTGGTACCTCTGGTATCCTGTACAAATTATTTCCCAACGTAATAATAACAGCACGAGGTCGGGACTCATACACCGCATGTTGCTTCCATAAGTATGGTTGACCTAATAACACATCACAAACATCAAGAGGAGCAATATCACATAATACCTCATCGGTGAAGGCCTTGATGTTGTAGGGAAGGCGGCACTGCTGGCTGACGCGGAGATCCTGTCCTTGGTGAAGCCACTCGATGGTGTACGGCTGTGGATGTGCTATGGTCAGCAAACCCAACCGCTTCACAACCTCTGCTGAAATTAGGTTATTTTGGCTCCCACTGTCGACAATGAACTGTAGCAGGGAACCCTTTACCCACATATGGGAGTGGAAAAGATGCTCCTCCTCCTTTGAATCTTCTGGTTCTTCCTTCTGGATCTTCGTGGTGGCAACGGTGGCGTTGTGCTCTGCATCGATAATCTTCTTCCCTCTGTCATTCCCCTTCTCGAGTTCTGATTCAGAAGCCTTTATCTCGGCAACCAGTGACTGCTTGGCCCGACACTCACTTGTGTTGTGAGTGGGGCTCTTATGGATCTCGCACCACTTTCTCGCTTCCTTCTTTGGCTTTGCAGTGTTTCTCTTTGCTTGCGGCTTTGGCAATTTTTCTTGAGTCACCATGCCTTGGTTGTGTCCTTGGTTCTGTGGTTTGGAGGCACCTTTCCCATGCTTCTGATTCGTAGATCCAAAGTCTCGCTTTTTCTGTTTGAATTTTTGCTCAATTTTGGCAGCATACCGATATGCCATACCAAGCGAGGAAATGTCGAGGAACTCCATTTCCTCCTGAATGTATCTGTGTAGACAATTGTGGTACTTCAGCACCAAATGTTTCTCTGAATCTTTGGTACCCAACTTGGTGCCCAGGGTATGGAACAGATTCGTCAGCTCATGCACATCTTGATCTCTTTGTTGCCGCAGCCTAGTCCATTGTATGTACTTGTCCTCATAGCTCCCCACCGGATAATATTGTCCCTTTATGGCATCTTGAAAAGAATTCCAAGTGGGTACAGCTGAGAACAGAGAGGGTTCCTCCTCGTCCTTTCTCTCACATTAGGTTTCCCACCAGTCCTTAACATGGGAGGCGACTTTGAGTAGAGAAAAAGTAATCTTTTCCCGGTCAGAAAAATCATGAACCGAGAAATATCCTTCTAATAGATTCAACCATCTATCTATGGCGTCTGCATCTATTTGGCCATCAAATATGAGAATTTCAAAGTTTACTTGTACCTTAAAAGGGGTTGCGCCTCCAGAGTGGTTGCTAGATGCAGATGTGCCGCCAGTGGGAAGTCGTTGAAGGATCTGGGCGAAGTTATCCATCATCGCATTCCTTTGTTTTTCAAGGGCCTCCTCGAGAAACATTTTGATAGGATCTTCTGCGCCCTCGTCTTTCTTTTCATCCCCCATGGGTGACCGTCGGGATTTGCGAGGCTAATATTGCAAAGGTTCAACCAGATCGAGCCCTAACTCTTTATACCCCGCCCTCATTGGGGACATGCAAAGAAGGATCGAGAAAGAGCAGATTGTTCTGATTCCACTAATCGGGATTTATGCAGGAACACAACAGAATACACAAATAACCATAGAAACAAATATGCAGCGGAAATAACACTTCATTTCATTAATCAATAACTGAAACTTGTTTACATACATAATGGAAATAAACTAGCTAGAGTGCTGCTAGCTTATCTCTGAGAAGAGATGTGGCGGCTACATGCCTCTAAACTCTGTATTACAATGAGGCTCGAAGGCCTATATATTATTGAGAAACAATGGAAACCCTACACATCCAAAAACCTAACCCTAGGAGGTGAAACGCCAGAATGTGGGCCCCGTTGGGTAACTTGTTACATCAATTTCCCGGTATTGTAACTTTAGCCTACTACCTTCTTTTGACGCACATACATTGTTAGAAAGATCTCTTTAAGAGCTATATCCATAAACAACAAATGTTGAGTTTGAAACACAGACTCATATTTGCCCGACCATTCGATGCTGAAAAAACGTCGTTTAGGGCCTCAAAACGGCTTCGGAAGTTTAGGACCCAAAAACTGCCAAAAGTAGTAAATTGTGCTACAATTAAGGAAACTGGAAAATGAAAAGAAACAATGGTGGGGGTCCAAGAGGAATAGGTGGGTGGCCACTGATATCCTCTTGGATCATTGAGTCCAAGGTATTGTGGGATAAAAGAAGTGGAAAGAGCTCCATTTAACTCTAGGGTCCATTTGCTCAAGGGGGATGATTCATTTGTTGCCTTGTCAGCCTCCCCATTTAATACTTGGAGGTTATGAAAGAAATGGATTTCATGGAAAAAGGGGAGCAGAGCCTAAATTTTCCTGATAATTTGGCTAAGCCTCATTTGTGTAGGAAGTTTTCAATTATTTAGCGCTTGTATGATCAACCTTGAGTCCCCAAAGACGTTGATTTATGAAATGCCATATGCTAGAGATTGTTGAAGACCTTGTCAGAGAGCGAAAGCTTCAGCCAGATTGTTGGTTTCAACTCATAGTCCCCAAGAGAAAGAAAATTCCAAGATGCCATTGGGATAAAAAAAGGACCCCTCCCCCTCCTTCCTCCCCTGGGTTTCCTTTCAAAGCTCCTTCAAAGAACAAAGACTGTTGATGTAGCAAATTCCTCCAGTTGGTGAAGTCGAGGTTCTCCATAAGAATTTCCCAGGATTCCAATTTGGTGAGAGCGGGGGCTACAGGAGTTGGTAAGGAAAGGGAGAGACTTAACATCCAAGAATCTTCAGTGGGAGAGAGAGGGACCTGATTTATCAAAGTGGGATGGTTACAGAGATATTCCCCTAACAAAGCTTTGGCTTTAAGAGCTACACAAGTTGCAGAAGAGGTCCAGTCTCGGAAGAGTCAAGCGTTTCGTTCCAACCAAAGATTCCAAAGGATAAATTTTGGAAGAGTCAACCAAGAGAACTTGAGACGGTCTTTTTTAAGAATGGGAAAGGGACAATTACAACACCAAGAACTAAGAAGGGAGGGAATATTAGGGGGAAAGACAAATGATCGAGACCAAGGAAAGAGGTTCTGGTTCCAAACTTCTCTGGCAAAGGGACAAGTGAGCAGAAGGTGAGAAGAAGTCTCCTCTTGAGAATTACAAAGAGGGCATCTAGATGGACCTTCCAAACCTTTTCTCCACAAAATATCATAGGTAAGGATGTTATTATGAGCTAAGGACCAGGAAAAAAAAAACCTTCAGTAAGCTTTTAAATTTCTAGACCACTTTCCAAATTGTCGGGTAGCTAGAAACACGGGGAAGAGATTTGAGAGATTTGTATCCTGAAGCCATAGTGTAAACCCCTGATTGAGATCCCTAGCCTCATTTATCTGTTTTATTCCTGGGCACCGATGCTTTTCCTTGCAAAATATTTAGCAAAGTCTGTTTTTCAGTGAGCAACTGAGGAGGGAAGTCAAGAATATCCCAAATTTTCCAAGTTTGAGCTCCATCTGGTTCCCATATGGAAATTCCCCCACAAGGTAAACCGATTGCAAGAGTGAAGGAAGAGCTTTAGTTTGATGGTACCTGTTGTGAAATCCAGAGGGGGGTCCCCAAGAGTGGAATCTTCCCAAATCCTGACATGTTTCCCATTCCCAGGCATCCAAGTTAGCTCAGAGATGAAGAAGTTGATCATCTTTAAGTAGAGGGAGAAGACTAGAGAGCCTTTAATGACTTTTGGAGGGGTCTCCAGACACCTAAGTCTTGCACCCATAAAACATTTTTTCCAAAGGGATTTTTTGCTCCAGGAGAGTTTTCCTGAGACCAAGTTCCAAAGAAACTTGGATCCTAAAGCCAAATGTTGAGTTTTGAGATCCCTTAATTGGAGACCTCCTTCAAGGATAGGTTTTGAAATTCCCCCCTAGCCGACCAATGATATTATGTTCTCATTGTTTTTTCCTCCCTTCCAGAGAAATCTTATGAGGAGGCCTTCAATTTTTGCCAATATTCCCCTTGGGGCAAGGATGGAGCTTTGGAAGATTGGGATGCTAGAGAGGACTGACTTGATGAGAACTGCTTTCCCTGAATATTCTACCAAGAGGCTCCCCAGGAGCTAACTCTCACTTTGAGCTTGTCTACTAGGGGAAGCCAACATGAGATAATTGGAGTGGTTTTGAAAATTGGAACACCTAGATATTTGAAAGCGTCCCACTGTGTTTTCTGTTCTATTTCTAGAATTCTTGAAATGTCTCGCATCTCATTTAGTGTACAATACCATCCATAAAGTTGACTTTTCCGAAGATTGATTTTGCTTCCTAAAGCTTCCTTGTAGAGATCTAATTCTTGCTTAAATTTTTTGGAAGTGCTCCACTAAGCAGCAAGGTATCATCAACGAACTGGGCATGATTTATATCTTTAACTCCTCTCACAATTCTTAGGCCTAAAAGACCATGATGGAGGCGACAATGTTCCAACTAAAAGCTGAGAGCTAAGGCTTGAATGGCATATAAAAGAGGATAGAGAGGAAACTCTTGATGTAGCCCTCGAGAAGTTTGTAAGAAAACCAATTGCTCGCCCATTAACTAATGGAGGAATCCAAGGGGCGTTAATGCAAGCCTTTACCCAGTTGATCAACTTAGTGGCAAAACCAAATTTTCGCATTACCAGAAACAAAAATTCATGTCGAACTCTATTGAAAGAATTAATCAAGTCCAGTTTGATGATCATACCTTTTTCACGTTGTAGTATACTTGAATGGATTGCTTCTTGGGCCAGAATGATATTATCATAGATTTGGCTCCCTTTGATGAAGTCTCCTTGGTTTTCTAGAATGATTTTAGGAAGGATGCCTTGAGCCTATTAGTCATTACCTTAGTGATTATTTTGTAGCAAATGTTACATAACGAAATTGGCCTGAATCGATCAAAGGAGGAATCCCCTTTCTCTTTAGGAATAAGGGCTAAGAAAGCAGAGTTTGTACTGCCTCCTATCTTGTTACAATTTTGGTTCTTCATGACCATATTGTGAATATTTTTTTTGATAATCTGCTAACAACATATGAGAAACCTGGTTGTGAACCCGATCAGACCAAGGTCTTTATCCAGATTCATATCTGCCAGGGCTTTCTTTATTTCTTGGCGCGTGACAGGAGCTGTAAGAAGTTGGTTTGCGACTGGTTTGATTTTCGAGGGGATCAGGTCCAGAATCTAGGTGGGACTTGCCATCGAAAGAGAGAATGTCCTCAATGTACCTGTCCTTGAAATGGGAACGAGCAACCTTTTTAATTCCTTCAAAATCATGGATTTGTTGATCTTGGAATTGAATTTCCTTGACTGCTTTAAATTGATTTCTAGCCTCTACTTGCTTATGGAAATAATTGGTATTTTTATCCCCAGCCTTAAGCCAAATACTTTTGGATTTTTGTCTCCGGTAGTCTTCCTCCAGATGACAGGTTGAGTGAAGAGTGCGCTGGAGAGTTGCTTCTTTCTCTAAACATTCTGGATCGATACTCCCTACTTCCATTTGAAGTTGGTGCTCCTCCATATTATGTTCGTATTCCAATCTATGCTTGAGAGGAGATTTCATATCCTTGGCCCAGAATTTAAGTGAGTGTTTCAAAATTCAGAGTTTCTCTTCCCACACATAGAAGGCTGAGCCGAAAACCTGCGTTTTCTAGACCGATTGGACTAACTCTTGGAAACCTTCCTGGTGGATCCAGGAGGGTTTAAAGTGGAAGGGAATAGGGCCTAGATTTCGTTCCTTGGAAAGATCAAGCATAATAGTCTTGTGATTAGAAGTGTTAAAGGGGAGAATTAAGGAGGAGATTGTGATTTCCAGTAGATGGAGAGGCTGCTAGATGAGAAACATGTCTAGACGAGCAGCTATATGACCTGGTCCTATCCCTCTATTGAACCACGTGAACTTTCCACGAGGGGGCTTAGCATCTTCTAGGCCCCATTCTGAGATGATGTCATCTACCCATTCTCTAGAGGGATCTCCTACTAAAGCCCCCCATTTTTTCTCCTATTGAGAGGGTAATATTTAGATCCCCAACTAGAATTACATTTTCTAACTTATGAGAACTCAAATAATCCTGAATGAGATTCCAACAATTTTTTTTTTCTTTTGAAAAAATCACAGGAACATAAATGTTAAAAATGCTTACCTTGTAACCCGAGTCCTTATGGAGGAGCTTCGTGAAGATCCAATGAGTGCAGAGATCCAAACTGACTAGATTGAATTTGGAGGAGTCCCAGAACGTGCCCAAGCCTCCAGAAGCTTCTCTTGCACTCACTGTTTTACCTTCTCCTTTTTCCAAAAGTTTTTACTTGTTTGGAGGAACTCATGTTTCTCCAATTTAGTCTCCTGAATTAGAAGGATGGCGGGAGTTGAGATTCAGATAAGATCTTTCATAACTCCTTCTTTAAATCAACTCCATAATCCCCTACAATTCCAGGAGACAACCTTCATTACTTAACTTTTGGGTTCATGGAGGCCCCTCGTGAGGCCTAACCTTGTTGCCTAGTAGATCTAGGTTTTTACATGTTTTCCAATGTGGGTTGAGAACCTTTTAATTTGTCTATGTAGGTGGTTGTTTCTCTTCTTTATTTTTCTGATTTGCTTCCCCTCATTCCTCTTTTAGATATAGTTTGGGAGGCCTTAGATTCGACCTCCTTCTCCTCTGAAACTTCTTCCTCGATTCTGGGTTCCGAAGGATTCACCGGGAGAACTGAATCGTGTGCTTCAATGACTTCCTTTTTTGTTGTATTTATTTTCCCTGAAGAAGAGTGCTCAACTGTATCTTTTGGGGGGTGATTATCCTCTTTTTCAAGAGCTCCTAGGATCACAAAACTATTACCCAAGTTGACCTAGTTCTTTTGAGTTACCGATGTCTTGTTTACATCCATGTTAGGGTTTGGATTTTTCCCTTCCTTTCTTGTCGCCGCCTTAGGATTTGATCGAGGACACTTTGCTTGCTGCCATCCATCCTCTACTTCCTTTTTCTTTTGGGGTTGTCTGGACTTTTGGGCAATGTTTTTGGAAATTCCCATATTCATGGCGATTTCAACATTTAAATGGGAACCGCTCGTAGTCTAGATTTTGAAAATGATGCCAGTATCCAACTGTTAGCTTAATAGCTTCACGTAAACCAAATTATAAATCCACTTCCACACAGATTCGGGTACAAGAGTATTGATCCTTAGGATCAACTTTGTCAATATATCTACCCATCCGATTCCCAATTGAATGCAGGGAAGAAGGGTTCCAGCAATGGATGGGCAGATTAGGGAGACGGACCGAGACCAGAACTGCTTTGGGCACATCAATAGCTGGACCGAAATCAGGCGTCCAATGATTGAGGTAAAGTCCTCATGGACCCATGAAATATGGTCCACTTCGAAATATCGAATCCCGGTCCTCCTTGGAAATGGATTCAAACAGGAAGAACCCTCGCCCGACTGCATAGCAGGTGATGCTATTGAAGATCAAGGCCTCCAGTTTTTCTGGATACAATTGCCAATAGTACGAGGGGAAGTCCAGAGACCTGTAAACTGGCTCACTAATGCCCGATCTACAAGCAAGATAACTATTTGCATGGGTTGATCCGATGAAAGGGTGATCTCTTGGACTTCATTTAGTTTTTTAACAAATTTTGGAAGCAAAATAGAGACTAACTTCTTCCCTTGATTGGAAAGGAGGCGCTTGAAGGCATCTACAGCTGCGACAGGTGGGAGGATGCAGATTCCCGTCTCCAATGGAGGTCATGGAGGAGCCCTAGACAGGAAACAAGAAACCCTAACAGAGCTGTTTTGACAAGGTCCTGACCATGCAATTAATAGAACCGAATTAAAGGCATTGTTTCAACATAGATCTATATTAAAAGAGCATGTAACTTTAATTTCCATGCATCACACACACTCTTTGCAGAGTTTGGAAATCTTGTTGTGCAATCTCATTCAATTATGCTCCAAGCATCCAAACTCTCAAACTAGCCAAAGTTTATGAAATCATGAATCCATAGCTAGTAGTGCAACCACCTTACATCATAACACACATCCCATCCAACAAGTGATAATTGTTGCATACAATAAACTAGACATGGATTTTTACGCATGGTTTCGGAGGATTCGAACCCTAAAAGAAGACAAGGTTGTGGAGCAGGATTTTGAAGGCTTGGACAATATCTTGATGGCTTATGGCCTACAACGATGAAGAAAATTCCCATCTACAAATCGAAGAAAGGGGATGTTATTATGAAATGAATATTAGTAATGAAAATGCAACGATCCTATTATCCTAGAAAATGAGAATTTAAGTCTTCTTCCCAAATATAACAATGCCGGAAAATAAGAATTTAACTATTAGATAATAATCCTATTAATAATAATAGCCCATATGTGTTGGCGTTGGCCTGGCTCTGATCATGGGGTTGTGTGCCTGGAGACATTGTCGGTGGATCCAGCTAGGGTAATCGAGCCGTTTGTGGTTCTCTAACAGGAGCATATCATTGCATATCACGTTCTCTCTTCTCTAAACCTTTGTCTTTGTGTTGAGTGCATGCTTCGATCTGTGATCTGTATGCAGGATGTGATTTGGATTAGATCATTGGAGTGTAGTGGGAGCCAGATCTAGGATTGAAGGGAGGTCTCTGGCCAATGGGGATAGAGGAGGGCGGGCCAATCTCTACCCCTCTCTCGGAAGTATTCGAGAAGCTTGTCATCGAGCAAAGCAAAAAGATCTCTAAGGGAGCCCCTCCAAAGTTCGTTAAACGGATCGAGGATGTTTCGGTTGTTTCTCTGTCGTCGGAGGACACAATCTGGGTGGCTCTCTTACTAGCAGAGTGGGCGTTGATTGGGAAATTCATTGGACTTTGGTCATCTCCAAAAGCCACTGAGAGCTAGGTCTAGAAGAATTGGAGACCCTTGATCTCGGAAAATGTAGCTTCTTACTCAGTCGGGAGAGGTTACTTCTTATTTGACTTCAAATCTAAGGAGGACAAGGAACTAATCTTCTAAAATGCACCCTATTTCATGGGACCACAAGGCCTTTACCTGAATAATTGGACACCGTACTTCGATCCTGAGGTAGACATTCCTAAGGTTGTCCCAGTCTGGGTTAGGCTCCCAAACCTACCAATGCATTGTTGGAACCCAAATTCGCTCAAAGCAATTTGGAATACGTTAGGAAGGTATATTGATATGTCAAGCCCAAAAGATCAATATTCCTGTGCCCGCATCTACGTAGAGGTGGATCTAGAAGTTGGATTACCGGAGGCAATCAAGATCACAGTAGGGAACTGGTACCATTTTCAAAAGTTGGATTACAAGCAACTCCCATTCAAGTGTAGAGGGTGCCATCAACACTGGCATTTCTTCCGCAACTTCCCGCAAAAGAAAGAGGACCAACAGGAAAAAGAGGATGGATGGAAACCAACAAAGAAGAGCAAGACTAAAGCAAAAAGTGGAGAAATGCAAAGGAAAGAAGGAGAGGGGGGGAATAATCATAGCAAAGCCCCGTCAGAAGGTAAGGCTAAAGAAAAGCGGAGTGGTCCTAGTGTTATATAGGAGAAACCCTGCAATGGGGAGGAGAAGGATCCTAAAAAAGAAGTTGTCTTATCAGATATGTCTGAGAAAGACAATGCCTATCTGGTCCACTCAGATTCATGAGCAAAGGTGGTAAAAGAAGGGGGAAACCAGGAAAAGTCAGAGGAGGAATATGATTCCGAGGAAGAGGAAAAATAAATTGCAAGGCTCCCAATTAACGTTGGAAAAAATTCTCTGAAACACTAGAAACACTCGGCAGTAAGGGCAATTCCAGAAGGGGATTCCCTCATCTGCTAAAAGTAAGCAATGAAGGTCCTCTCCTGGAATTGCATAGGCCTGGGAAGCAAAGGCAAGGAAGAAGCTATGAAAGATTTGATAAGACTAGCCCAACTAGACATCTTACTAATCCAGGAAACCAAGATGGAGAAAGACACATTTCTCCAGGGAAGTGCAAACTTTTGGAAGAAAGGAGGAAGAACAACAGTCAGCTCAAGGGGTGCCTCTAGAGGAATAGGTACACTTTGGGAAGATCATAAATATGACCTTGTTGATATCAAGCATATCCCTCACTGGATTCTTACTACATTGCTGCAGAAAGAATCTAATACCCAGGTAAGACTCTTCAACATTTATGTGCCTGCTACTTATGTTGAAAAGAATTTTTTTTGGAATCTAATTCATGATGAAAGAAGTAATCTGCTGGGCAATGTCATCCTAGCCTGAGACCTAAATATCATCTTAAATCAAGCTGAAAAGAGAGGAGGTTCAATGGTCAGAGATCCTATAAGGGATCAAGTTGATGATATAATTTTGGATTGGGTTCTATCATACATCATTCCAGCCAAAGGGAAATACACTTGGAATAACAAAAGATTGGTGCCAGGGCACATTGCTGCCATGATGGATCGATTTCTGGTCCAAGACTCCTTTATCCTTTTGGGAGTGAACTCTTCTTCAAAAATCCTGGCATTGGAGGCTCATATCATAAACCTATCTTGCTCAAGACGAGGAAAGACCAGAACCTTGGCCCTATTCCTTTTTGCTTCAGTCATTTGTGGGTCTCACACAATGACTTCATGGAGACTGTTGTTGAAGCATGGGCTGCTCCAGTCATGGGCTCTCCATTCTACATCTGGGAAGAAAAACTACGTAGAACTAAGAGGGCGCTCAAGAAATGGGCAAAAACTCTAGAAACTCCAAACCAAAAAAAAAAGATAAAGTCATGCTGATGCTTGAGGCCCACCAGATCGCCAAGGAAACTAGCCATATCACTAAGGAGGACCAAAAGAAATAAGTTAAACTACAACAAAAGCTCCTCGATGCCTACAGATAGGAGGTTGTGCTAGGGAGGCTGAAAGCCAGATGTCTCTGGCTCCAAGCTGGAGATCGTAACTCTGGGTTCTTCCATAAACAGGGAATATTGAGTTTTTTTTAAAGTGGTGCATGAGATTCACGCCCAAGAAAATGTTATTCATGATTTTGAAGATATCAAAATTGAAGCCACTCGCCACTTCAGTACAATTTATTCAACAGAGGCTGACATCATTGCTAATAATGAGATCATGGATTTAATTCCAAAAATCGTTAGGAAAAAGGACAACGACAGGCTAATTAAGAGAATTGCAATTGAAGAGATGAAAGATGCAGTGTATGATATGAACGATGACAAGGCACTTGGCCCAAATGGTTTCAACGCAGCCTTCATCAAAGCATGCTGGGAAATTGTACAGAAAGACTTATTCAAAATGGTGACAAAATCTTAGAGATGTGACAAAATCGGTGGAAGCACCAATTCACCTTTTCTTGCACGTATTCCCAAAGAGAAAGATGCAAACTCCTTTGACATATTTCACCCAATCTCCCTGTGTAGTATTGGGTACAAGATTATTACCAAATTAATGGCTAGAAGGTTAAAACAAATCTTGCCTTGTATCATTCCAGAGAACCAAGGTGGTTTTATTAAAGGCGGGAGAATCTGGGATAATATTATCCTAGTTCAAGAGGCAATTCACTGCAACCTGAAGAATGGTGAAAAAGGTATGGTGGTGAAGATTGACTTAGCCGACACGTTTGACAGAGTCTCTCATCCCTTTCTCCTCAATGTTATGGCAAGATATGGCTTTGATTCGAGCTTCATTAGTTGGGTCAAATATTGCATCAGTTTGCCTTGGATTGCCCCCCTTATTAACAGAAGAGTGGCTAGCTTCTTCCAAGCCACGAGAGGATTGAGGCAAGGCTGCCTGATCTCGCCTCTGCTCTATGCAATGCAAGCCTCTGTTCTCAGTCTCCAACTTGAGCAAGCAAGGAGGAACCATGGCTTAATCGCCATTAATATGGCTCGAGGAACTAAAGACATCAATCATGTTCAGTTTGCAGATGACACAATTATGCTCGGAGGAGCAAGTCGGCTCATAGCCAGAAGATTCAAAGCTTAATTGGATCATTATTGTCAAGCTTCGAGGAGCAAACTAAACCTTAGGAAGAGCTCGATATATAGTCTGAATATCAATCAGAGGGAGATGTCTGGGATATCACAGATACTAGAAATTGAAGGAGATACTATTTGGCACTCATTTAAATATCTAGGGATTCCGATTTTCAGAAATAAGCCGAAGAGCTCGGACTAGAATCCACTGATTGAAAAATTCAAAAAAAGAATCCTTTCCTGGGGTATTGTTTTGTTAAATATGGTAGGGAAACTGGTAATGATTAAAGTTGTTCTCAATAGCTATCCTCTCTATCAGTGTTCTATTTTGTTGGCTCCGCCCAAAATTTTAGCAAAAATAGAAAGTATGTCGAGATCCTTTCTTTGGCAAGGAGGGAAAAAGGGGAAGGGAAAAATTTGCTCTTATCAGCTGGAGGAAAATTAAATTGTCTCAAATGGAAGGAGGTCTTCAGCTTAGAGATCTGAAATTCCAAAATTTAGCATTGGGAGCTAAGTTGCTTTGGAATCTGGTTGACCAAAATCCCTCCTGGAGCAATAAGGTGATTTGGAACAAGTATTTTACAGGACCGAGACTTCGGTGTTTGGATTTCGTTCTGAGGATCAACCACGACTCTCCCATATTCTCTCTTTGTAAGAAGGCATTTCCTAGATTCAAGGAATATCTTCATTGGATACCTGGCAATGGTAAGTTGATTAAGTTTTGGAAAGACTCAATCATGGGGAAATCGCTTCCTCCCTCTCTTCCACATTTCAGAAGGTGGTTTAAACGTCATGGAATCAACATGATGTGGGACATAGCCCAATGGGATATCAAGACTCCTCACAGGTGGATCGGATGGAATTTTCCAAAGTACCCAGTGGAATTGGATGGTGAGAAAGGACAATTCTTGGACTACCTTTTTGGTATTGCGTCGGTGGCTAGAGGAGTAAAAGATCGCGTGGTTGGGGAAGATCTGGGCTGTACACCTCTGCTCATGGTTACATCATGTATTTGACAGTCCCAAGCATTGTCAATAACCCTACGAATTGGAAGAACTTTTGGGGAGCTCCAACATTTCCTAAAATCGACAACTTCTGCTGGACAGTGATGCACGGTCGGATCCTTATGGGAGAGAACCTGGAAAAGCATGGGATTGAAGGTCTGTTTAGATGCCCATTATGCCATGTTAACGTAGAAACCATCCTGCATCTTCTCTTTATCTTCCCCTTCGCCAGAGCTGTGTGGGATCGACTCACTATCCCCTAGTTTGACACGGTGGAGTTTCCTAGTAATGCTCATCACTGGTTTATTAATTGGGAAAAGGCGTACAGTGGCGAATTGGCAAATAAAAAGGGAATTAAACAGTGTTGGATGATGCTCCCAAAGCTCGTTTGCTGGCATATTTGGATAGAACATAACCACAAATATTCCAGAACAAAGATCAACTGCCAGAGAAAATAGTTTCCGAGACGCAAGCTATCATGAGAGAGGTTTTAAAGGTCAACCAGATCGCCAGGAAACAATCCAAGCTCACAGCCAATGAGATTAATTGGATGCATTCCTTTAATTCTTCTGCTGTTGACATAGATCCAATCCCGAAGAAGCTGGAAATTTGGGAAATTAGACTTGATAAATCTCAATTTGGAAACTGGATGAAAGAAAGTAAGATGTTCAAGCTGTCCTTTGACAGTGCCTCACAGGGGAATACAGGTATGGCGGGAGGAGGAGGGGTCATCATTTGTCCTGAGGGAAAAATAGAAGTCGAATATTTCTGGAATATTGGAATCGACTCCAATAACATGGTTGAATCCTACGGGCCGTGGCAAGGAATCAAGCAGTTGAAAGAAAAATGAGTTGAGGAAGCTATTGTCTTTTGAGATTCTCAACTAATAATCCAGGCGCTGAATGGAGAAAGCTAGAGTCAAAATTTGAGGTTGGCTAGACTGATTAAAAGAATTAAGTTTCTCTCTAAGACCTTTCGGCGTTTAGAGTTCTTTCATATTCTCCGTGAGCTAAATGACTTCGCGGATCAGGCTGCTAATAAGTCAATGGTTTTAAGTAAGAATGAGATTTCAGTAAATCTGTTTTTATCCTTAGCTTTACCTCCCGAGGATGCTAGTTTTACAAGTCTGTTGATTATCTGTCTGAGGGAATGTTCGGACATGTTTGTAGGAGAACCTGCAGACTTTTAGGATCTGATTTTTCTAAAAAACAGATTGTTGTATTTCTCTCTATTATCCCTATTCTGAATTTTTATATAACATAACTGTGTCTGTTAAAAAAAAATGCCTATATGTGTGTAATTAGTACTAGTTTAATTGTATAGTTACTAAGAGATCCAAACCACAAAATTAAAGTTTTAATAAATTTTACAATATCAATATGGCCCATTGCAAAGTCACATCATAACAAAAAAATCAATTTTTGTAGTATTGAAACAAATTAATAAACTTTAATAAATAACTTATAAAAAACTAATATTTGAATAAAAAATAATTATAAAAACATCGATCTTAAGCCGAGAGTCCATCCATATCTTGTTGTACAGTCTCGTTCAATTAACAATTGAATGAGCTTTCACTATTGACTTTATTAGAGGCTCAAGTTTGTTGCACAATTTTATCCAGGTATGAATTTAAATCTAAGATAATTGTATTTGGGTCCATAAATGATCCATGAGAGTGAAAGTTAAGCTTTGTGTTATGGATGTTTTCGTAGTTAGCATTGAACAACTAGATGGAAGAAGTTACATCAAACGTGGCGATAACATTTAAACTTAATTTTAAATGTTTTAAAGTTTCATTGTGATTTAAAGTTTGATAAATCATGCCAATGGAATGTGTGATAGACTCGCTTGGGATTCTACCTTTTTTGTTGCCCCATTTAAACTTAATTTTAAATGTTCTAAAGTTTTATTGTGATTTAAATTTTCATCAATAATGCTAATGGAATGTGTGAGAGACTCACTTGAGATTTTGTCTTTGTTGTTTCCTAAATATCGATTCTCAACCATCTAAAAATTTGATAAACAAAATTTAGAGTAGTCCTTCGATTGCAAAGTTGCAAAATAATGGTCAAGTTCATTATTGAAGGACCCAATACAAAATTAATTTTCTTTTGCATGGCAAAAATTGTTGTGCTTTTTTATAAAAGGTAAAATAGGTATTGAAGGGCATTGAAGACTTCAAATTTGAATATTGTCCTTAGCACATCAAAATTATAATTTATTTATTTATTTAATTTTACTTAATTTGAAATAAATTAAAATATCAATATTCTTACACCAATAAGTGTTTTTATTTGAGATTTTAGGGTGAACAAGCACCTATGCTTTTTAGGAAGGAATGAAGGAAATATTTTAACATCCGCGAGGCTAAGAATAGCCTATGGGACAAACCAACTCGCACGCTATTTTCTGCAATTCAATCCTTTGTTTGTTCAACTTGATGATGAGTGCCCCAATTTTTCCACAGTCCCCTCATTAAATAAATCATCCCAAGATTTATCCGCCAAGACATTTGCGTACCTGTCCCTATTGTCCTTAAAGGATTCGCACTCTAAAATGAAGTGCTTTTCTGTCTCCACCTCACCAGCGGTCCAAAAAATACACACTCTTTTTGCCCAAGCTTCTTTTGGCCTTTTCCAACGCCCGGTCTCACAGCGGAGTTGATGGGAATTAGTTCTTAATTGAGCAATGAGAATTCTGGCTTTCCAAGGTATATTGGCCCCTATGTACGCCTTTTGATGCTGATTGTAGGTAGGGTTAAACTCTTCAATATAATACTTTCTCTTTCTCCCTAGCTCTTTATCCCATGTTCACTTGTGGAACTTATCGATAACAAAAGCCTTCATTTCTTTACTATTCGTACAACACGTGCTCAAGCACATATCCCACTTGCTAAGCCATTTAATATTTTGCCACATCCAAGTCTTCTTTCTTTTGCACAATATGTCATTGAAGACAACCTTAGGCCATCTACCTTCTTCCATTTTCTCAACTCTTTTTAGATATCTTATGAGTCTCACCGTAGCGATTGCTTCAATAGAAGCCACCCCCATTTCACTTAGCATGATTTTGTATGGCAACGAACTCTTAATTTTGAACTTGCTTGTGATAATGTGTTTTTGAATCTTTTCTATTTGCTTCCACTATAAGTCAGAGGTATTGCTGGCCCAAACTTCACAACCATAGAGAACAGCCGGGATCACAAAGAGCCCAAAAAGGGTTTACATAGTTTTCCAGTCCCATAACTCTGCCTCTCTGCACCTATTTTGGAAAGCATAAAATGCTTTCCAACCTCCCAGAGTTGTTTTTTTCCTGCAGCCTTCCCAACTCAAACTTTTGTTGAAGTCGATTCCGAGGTACTTGTAATCTTCCACTACTTCAAGGGTATTGTCTTCAAAGTAGAACTTATGTTGTTTATGTTTTCTTTTGCTAGAAAAAACTACCACTTTCATCTTGCTAGTATTTACTTGCATCCCAACTGTTCGACAAAAGTGCTCAAGGGAAATCAAGTGCTCTTGCAAGCCAAGAGCAGACTTAGTAATCAAAATAAGGTCATCTGCATACAAAAGAAGCCTTATCACATACTCGCCCATGAGGACGCCATCCCCGCCCTCTAGGTTTAACCACTCTTCAAGTTTGTCCATATATAAGCCAAACATGGTAGGGGATAATGGGCACCCTTGCTTAGCCCCAATATCGCTTCTAAAACTTTCGGAGATACCATCTGATGTTCTGATTTTGACTTTGACCTCCTCATATAGTTTGTGAACAGCTGCTCTAAGATGTATAGGAACCCCAAGTTCCTCCATTCTATGCCATCGTTTATCCCTAGTAATTGTGTCAAAAGCTTTTTTGAAATCGACAAAGCAACAAAAGGCTTCCCCTTTTTTATCCCACACTTTTTCAATGATGTGCCTTAAAGTAATACCATGGTCCACCATGGAATGTTTAGGTCTAAAACCTGCTTGTCCTTTAGCACGCTTGTCCCTTTCTTCCGCCCACTTGCTAATTCTATTTTCTAGCATGCTTCCAAATAGCTTTGCAAACAAGGGGTTTATCATTATGGTCCTATAATTGGAGGGATCGTTGACATCCCCACCCTTGAAAAGAGGAATTGCGAGGCTAGTTGTACAATCTGTAGGGAATCCCTGCTGAATGATGTTGTTGAAGATTCCTGTAATGTGAGGTGCAAGAGTTTTTGAACCCCACTTTAGATATTTAGCTTGAAGTTCTACTAAATCTTTGGCTTTTCCAACAGCCAACTTCTTAATACCCACCTCAATCTCTTGCACGGTGAAAAGCTTAGTAATGGTGGCAGTGTTGACTAAGGGGGGAGGGGGTTCAACCTTAGGATTCCACTCATAGAATTGCTTTGCATACTCAAGCCACTGGTCCGTTGTAATAGTGTTTTCAGTTTGCTTCTTGCTCGCTTGAAGTTCCTTCCAAAATAGTTTGGGGTTGTTTTTCCCAAGGAAGATTAGCTCTTCCCTCCTTGAGACCATGAAATCAATTTTTTTCTTCCTTATAATTTGCTTGTAGCTTTTTAATTCTCTTTCTTTCTAGTTTGACTCTCTCCACCTTCTCCTTGCTTTTTTGCACTCCTCATCGAACCAAACATTAACAGGAAAGAAATTTGTTTCACGTTTCCTATTCTTTGCTCTTTTGCATTTTGTGAGTGCCCTTTGAATTAAATTAGTTAGTTGTTGATTATCAAGGCCTTGGGACAGAATTCCATCCCTGTTACAAAGTCTCTCTAATGCCTTCCTAAAGACATTACAGTTCTCTTGAGTCAAAATAATTCTGCCCTTTGCAAAAGGTTGTTGAATGTGCTGATTTTTTGTCCCCTCCTGCTACTTATCAGTCCAAGAAAGACTTAGATAGATCGGTTTGTGATCAGATTTTAAATCCCAGAGTTGTTCTCCAATCATAACTTCTTCCATTTTCTCGCATAGTCCATGCAAGCAAATTGCATAATCCACCACACTTGCTCCATTGTAGGTATTACAAGTGAAATTACTAGAATTTGACCATCTAGGCAAACCATTGCAGATTACTAAATTGAAAGTTCCACATAAGGTAAGCAACTATTCTCCAAATAAATTGCAACTTTTGTTGTCTTTTGAAATTCTTGTCCATTGATGATTTCTTTCTTCGATAAGCCAAATAGGATTGCAAACTTCCCTTTGACAAAGAATGCTAGCTTGTTCACTTGCGGTCTTGGCGTTGAAATCTCCTACTAGAAGGATTTCACCTACTTGAGAATACTTCGCAATATCGTTTTTTAATGCTGCAAAAGGGTCTTTATGGTCGAGCCCCCTCCTTTTGTAAATTTTTGAAACTTGTGGGGTGAAGTAGCATGCTGCAATTCTGACGACATTTCCATTTTCTGATATTTTAAACCATATAAATTGTTTATTTGAGTCTTCTTTTTCTAGTTGAATGCAACGATATACCTTTTTCTTCACTAAGACCATGATACCACCATGACCTTTTCCATTCTCTGCTGTCTTGTTCCATACTGCCAGCTTCATATATTTTTCAAAAAGGGGTGTCTTGCACCCTTCATGTTCATGTGTTTTCACAAGACATATTATGTCCCTATCTTCTGCAATAGGTCCTAGTCCACGTTTCCACGGGTATCCTCTGCAGTTCCAACATACTAAGCTTAAGGGAACCTGGGTAGACCTTGATTGCTATTTGCTTTGGCATACAAGACTCAAAGTTGAGTCTACACCCCTATTTGCCCATCTTGAACTTGCTGCAATATTTTCTGCTAAGGGGTTTGCTATCACTTCTTGATTATTGTTTTGCTGTCTTGCTTTAGAAGGAAGACCAAAAACAACAAAAACAGCTTTGCCTTTGTATAACCATGCTCTTTTGCCCTCATCTTTTGTTGCTATGACCTTTGATAACTCTTTTTTTCTTTCCTCTTGCTGCATGATAGTTAAGTCTTCCTCTAGAAAAAAGCGAGAACCGTTTAAAAGATGCTTCTTACTTAGAAGAGTTTGCTTGTCACGTGCACTTGCCATGATGACTTTTATGGGCCTGGCTCTCTCATCACTGGGTTTACCCACCCTCCATGCTTGGCATATTTGGCCTTGCCAATTCAACTTGTCTTTTAGAAAGTCGCTTGCAAGCTTCGGGGTATATTCGTTCTTACCATACTCTCTTACACCTTTAATTAATATGTTTGTTGCTCTAACTTGTCTTTCTTTGGTTTTGTTTCCTTGTTTGTTGTCTCCTTGGTTGCTTGTTTCTTTTTCCTTTTCTATATTAGCATGCTTGCTAATAATTTGTGCCCACGTTCTGGAACTTTTGGTGGAACCTCCATTTTCTGCTTCTCTTACTTTCATTCCTTGGTTATTTGCTTGTTCATCTGTTTTCCTTTCAACATTGGGTGTTTTATGATTCAACACCCCTCTCTCTTCCCCTACTGATTCTTTCATTCTTTGCTAGTCTGCCTTCATATCTTGCCACTCATTCTTGCCCACCAGAATAACTTCTTGCAACAATGCCGCTTGACCTTTTAAAACCTTATTGCATTATGCTAAACGTTGATTTTCCACTGTTAACAGATGGATTTTAAGGTCCCTCTCATGCTCTTTGACTTCCAAAACCTCCACTCTCCTCTTTATATTGAGTAGCTCTTGTACATATAGATCAGATGACCAGGTGAGAGGTGTGGATGTGGGACTATATAGGGCAGGATCAGTGTTGCTTTTACCCCTGTTGCTACCAGCTCTTTGCCATAAAGACTTGTTTGTCTGTTTGTTAGTCTTCCTTTGAAACTGTGTTCTCCTTATCTCCTCCCACTTTAGACGGGCAGCTCTCCATTTTAAAATACACCGAAACTGCTTGGCATTAACCCAAACCCACTTCCCTGTTTTGTTCGAGGAAGCAATTTTCACTTGACCTAAGCTGTTAGTTATGGGTGATGCCTAGTGTGAATCCATGCCTTCACAGCTGCGTGCTGCCTGCTCCTGCTCCTCATGCTGCCCTCACTATGCTCCTTGTTGAATGAAACCTCTGCCCTCGTATGCTGCCGCTCTTCACGCCTCACGCCTCTGCTCCTCACGCTGCTGAATCCCCTGCTCCTCACGCTGCTAAAGCCCCTACGCTCCTGCTCTGCTTTGTTGCTCTGCCTACGCTGCTGAAACCCCATGTTTCAAACGATGGCACATATCAACGGATCAACCAACTGCTGGCAACTACAAATTCATGCAGGTTCGATGGCTAGGGCAAACATGTTCAAACGCGTGCTTATATCTCCTCACGACGGGTTCTATTTGTAATGCTCGTGTCTCAAATCTTCGGCGTTACGAGGCTGCTTCTTCGATGGCTTGCAATGCCTCACTAGATGATGCATTATAGCTTAAAGAGGTATGAGAAAATATACTCTCCAAATTGATTGTGTGGAAGTAGTTACAAATTTAAAATAAACAATTATTGAAAAACATTGATTTATAGATAACTCCTAATTTATGCATAAATAACTCCAAGTTTATAAAAGATAGTTCATTTAACTGAAAAAATAAAAACGAGTAACTAACCACCTTAACCCTCAACTTATAAAACCAAAGACCGGACTAAAACCTTGACTAAGAACAAGTAACTAACAACCTTAACACTTAACTTATGACGTGTTTCGTGGTTATGACGTGTCTCGTGGCTGTGTTGGTTTATAATACTTTTCAACTTGAAATCAACACATGCTTGAAATCGAGTCTCACCACACATTTTTCTGGGAAGTTTTCGAGTATTTGCTTCGATTTCCTCGAAGCTGGCTCGGTACAGTAACAGCGCATCCTACAACCTAGTTCTCTCCGCACTAAATTTCCCTGCCCGTCAGCAGATTGCTTGTATAAACGGAGTCAAGTCTGTCGCCACTATTCGCCCGCCCTGGCTGGTCCCCAGGGTTTGAAAGCAAAGAAGCGTCAACGCTCGCGGTGGGTTTTTCTGTTATACAGTCCGAGGAGTGCTTCTTCGTAAGGTGACTCCGAACACCGTTTTCAGGATAAATTATGTCTCCTCCGGGTAGCATCGTAGGAAAATATTGCAATATTTAGTGTTCGATGTTTTGTATGGTTTTTATTTTCTTTAGCATATTTCAGAATTACAAGTTTTAGTATCAGCAAGAATTGAATCGAGCTCATTGCGGCATTTTCCGAGCTGAAAATGTAAATATTTCCGATTGCAGCACTAGGAACATTGAATGGCGCCCCATTCGCTGGATTCCGAGGAAATTTTGTCATCCAATGGCGATAAAAGCTTGGAAAAGTACAGTATGGAGACGGTGAGCAAGCACAATGCGCCGAACGATTGCTGGCTTATAATATGGGGCAGGGTTTACGATGTTACTAGCTGGTAAGAGAAAACTTAAAAATAACTCAGCTTATCCATGTCAAAGCTTTAAATGTATGAATTGAAGGACTTTGAAGTTTGTTTTGTGTTTATTTGATGATGGCAGGGTTCCTCATCATCCTGGTGGAAGCCTGATTTTACTTAGAGCCGGAAAGGACTGCAGTCATCTCTTTGAGTCCTACCATCCGCTTTATGTAAGGTGCGTTAAGCAATGAAGATTATATTTGGCATTTATTGTTTGGATACGGGAATATGTCTAAGTGAATGACCTTGCCTTAACTGATCCGAGGTAGAGTTCAACAGAAGTCTTTGTGCCAAGAGAACCTCAAGTTTTAGTCAGTGCTCGAGAGCGCTTATTTCGATGGCTCTGAATTTGTTTGTAGAGTACTAATGAATCATAAGCTTTAGGTAATGCTTGGCATGCAGTGAGAATAGAAGATGTTTTCATCACTTTATCCGAAAATGTAGTTTCCGAATTGTTGGGGTTTGATTTGCTATGTGCATGTCGTAGCTCAAAGTTACACCTGTAGGTTCAAGTACAACATGTAGGTATCCCGAGACTTGATACAGGCTGATATGTTGACATTTAAAAAGCATTGCAAAAGTTTTTGAAAGGGGTATGGACAGCCTGCAGTTGGTTAAAATTGGGAATGAATGCAGAACGATATACAATGATTAAAGATAGATCATACCTTTACAATCCTCTGCCAATTGGAATCTTGAGTGTAAACCCGAGAAAAATTTCTGAGCTGCAAGAATAGCGAATTCACAACGTGGAAATAATCGCCATCTTCTTAACCCTGAGTGCATGCAACCATTCAACTTTTCAGCACATGCAAGCACTTTGAACTCATGTTGTGAGACTCGATGATAACTTTATAGCCACGTGCAGGGAAAGAAAAACAACATCCAAGAACAATGAAGAATATTAAAAGGTTGATCGTAACTTCTCAAGTATAGGCATGTAGTAAATCAACAAAATTCAATTCTTGAATACGTAATCATCACATCACTGATAAGTGCTCATGTCTTATCCATGATGTATACATTATACATTCCGCCCATAATCTAATGAGGCAATTTAATAACGAAATTAGGAAAATGAAGAGATCACACTGGAAAACATCCCTGTGTGAAAATACCATACTAAGCGATTGTCATCCTACCAACCATATGTAATTTCTCTGGTTACCATCCTCGTGCGCATTCTGGAGTATTGGATGATGTTTACAATCATCCATTTGTTATAGATTATACGCAATCTGATCTATCTCTTGTCATCTACCCTATCTTACACATTTTTCATAAGCTTATTCATTGAATCTTTGCATCCAGTATGAATCTAGCTTCTTGTTGCAACAAAAACTAACACCCTAAGATGCAAGGTCTTCACTAAGGTGTAGCTATGTGCAACTATAGAAGTGGTGCCACCATCAACTTGACAACTACTTCTCTACTCTTTAGTGACTTAGGTAAATCCCTAGGGGGATTCTTTAAAGTAACTAAGTATCTAGTGATTAGTGACGGAGATATTTCTTAATTGCAAAGATGCCAATGAATATATTAAGATTGTGAGAAAAACAAGAGTATTAAGTGCTGAAGTTTAAGTGTTGTATGTGCAAAGTTATAATAGATTCCAAAAAATAAAAGAGACCTTAATACCAATCTCACAATAGATTAGTTACACCATCCATGTAAAAGAAGATGTGATTTAAAATGAGCAAGTGAATAATGCAACAAAAGCTTGCAAGATAGGAGATGTGCCAAGTGAATAGTAAGCAATTCGTCGCAAAAGAATTAGATCCAAATTGTTGAGTGAGTGTTAATGTTAGTTAGAAAATGAAATGCATCCCATTAAACAATTGTAAATCTATGAGGAAACAGTGCTGTTATAGCTTTGTGATAAGTAAGTTTTAATAACCAACAATGAAAATAAAGTTAAAAAAATCGTTGGAAATCTGATCCGTAAGGATTATGGTTCCATGTGTAAAATATTATAAATACTTAGTTTTTTTGTTATTGAAGAATAAGTCGAAGAGTCATTAAGAAGTTGAAAGGACCTCATGGAAGATGAAACCCAAAGGTGACTTCTCCATGCATTAATATGACATTCACGTTAATGAAAGATAATCCATCATGGAGTTACCCTGATGCTGCCTTTCACACACCTGGGGGTTAAGCACAGCAGAAATATTCAAGCTCCTAGGTGTGTCCTTGGGGGCAAGTCTCAAGTCAAGCACTGTCACTTGATCTTGACTCCTCCGTTTAGGCAAAACTCCTAACGAAGCCAAGGGAGGTGGTCCCTAAAAAAGAGTTGTCTAAGGCTCTTTTTAGTCGTTAATGATGAAAGTAAGTTGTTTAGGAGTTTTTTGAAGTAAAATTACTGAGACAAGATTGTTTGCAAATTTAAATAAATATTCCAACAACATAACATCAACACAAGCAAATTGAAATAAATGCGAATCAGATCAGTTCCAATGGAGTCAAAGTAAAGATAACGAAATTGGTTCCTCACTTAGAAATGCGGGCTGAATCAGAGTCTCTGAGAAGGTGCCCAACACTACACCAACAAGGATGTAGCCTGACTGTATCTCGAGGTTCCTACTCAGTGGTTCCCGCTTTCTTTGAAGAATTTGCCCACGATTGTCAAATATCGTACGCCAGATCTTCGTAATGTTTTTTGGAGAGTTGATTTTATTAATGGATTATTAGATTAATGTGTAGAATTTAGAGTGTCGAAAATTGCTTTTTATTCCCCAATGACCAAGCAAAGCCCGCAGAGGGAAAGAGCATACACGAGTTTACGACAAAATGTTTATTTCAATTTGATGACAAATTAAACCGCAACTATGTGTTACTTTTTGATCATCCACCAATAATCGGCAAAAAAACCTTTGGTTGGTGGTGAGAGCATACTTCATGGCAACAAGTCGGGTATGAAATTTAAAGATGAAATCAAAGAAAAACAACTAAACTATTCAACCTTTCTAGAAGGCGGAGTGTGTGCAAGTGTTGATTAGTAAAATGCAAACCATGAAGGAGACCGCGAACCCCCTAGGGGGAATGGAGTGTGGGCGCTGTGTAGCCCACTTGCTTTCTTTATTATTGAATATACAATATGATGAAAATATGAATTATGATTGCACTTTGATCCTTGAAAAGGATCGAAAGGCTTACAATACTGCTGGGAGAGAAAAGGAAAGAAAAAAATGGATGGAGGATGGAGTTTTGATGTCCCGAGTGACTCGAAACTCGAAATTTGAGCTGTATGTCTTCCTCCTTTTCTCAAAACCTGCTAAAAACAAACGAGTTGAATATGTTAGAACGTCGCAAATTAATCAAAACAAATGCATAATCTACACTACTCAAAATGCTCGAAAATTTGTAAATTTTTGATTGAAAATGGCACTTTGAGAGACTAAATCGAATCTAGTTCAAGATGAATCTTTTAAAAGGAATCTAGATCTGATATATAGGCCTAATTAAAATAAGATTTCAAATATCAGATTGATCTATCTAATTTTATTAAGCATCAAGTAACCATAACCAAGAATAAAGATTGAATTTTGAGAGAAGAAGAGTGAAAACCCCAAGCTCGTGCTTGAAAGAAGTGAAGGAGAGAGGGATCTGCAAAATAAAGATGTTAAGCACAACAAAATGGCTATTGTAAAAGAGAAGTGGATGCAATTGAGCTCCAAACCCCTTCTACCTGAGACAATCCTGCAAAAACTACACAATTTCTCATACAAACAAGGTTAAATCTAGTCAATCTCATTAATAAAAAAAGCGGGAGAGCATAAGTATAACCAACTACAGTCTGTTGCTCCTACAAAATTCTGATAATGAAATTAAAATAAGTAACTTGACAACAGCAAATACTTATTTAAAATAAACAAGATCTAAACACTTTATTTGACAAAAAAGAGACATGAGTTTCAACCGATTTCACCTCAAATTTAACCAAGATACAAGCTCACAATGCAATGCCACAGACTAGCCTCCAAAGCCTTCAATCTTTATTAAACAAATATCAACAACAAAAGTACAATGGGCATAGATTCAATACATCCTCCAGAACGAGGAGCAAGAGCATGCCTTTATAGCGAAAATGGAGCTCAAACCCCAAGGGGGCGCAATTCCCAATGAGGAGGCCCCAAAGCCTTCAATCTTTATTAAACAAATATCAACAACAAAAGTACAATGGGCATAGATTCAATACATCCTCCAAAACGAGGAGCAATAGCATGCCTATATAGCGAAAATGGAACTCAAACCCCAAGGGGGCGCAATTCCCAATGAGGAGGTGGCTCTGGTGGTTGAGAAAAAGGTGGGAGGAAGTTTGGATGCATGGGAGGGGAGGTTTCCACCTCTCTTGTGTTGAATTTTTAGCATTAGCATAAACTTTAAAAATTTATAGATCTACTTAAAACAATTCAGCAGTAGTAAAAAACTCATTCATCACATCAGCACACAAGGACACAAGATTTTTCACTGGGGAAACCTTCAAAGGACAAAACCCCCAAAAGCATTAATAGCTCATCTTGTAAATGAGATGACTCAGAAAATTCTTCAAAAAGTTCCTCAATTCTAGATCTGGAATTTTCCCACTGTAACAGTAAAATTCATCAGTAAAACTTAGACTGATAATTTAACCCACAATTTCCAGAATTTGCAAAAATTACAAATTTAGGGCCTTTTCCAAAAGATTGAGATTTTCTCTCCTGCTCGAAAAATCACAGCTGTCAGTAAAAATCTTAGACTGTTACCTGCCCAGAAAATTACCTACTGCCTGAAAAAAAATATCAGGTTGCCCAAGTTGCCCAACTGTCTGAAAATGCAGCTCTGTTGCTGCCCGTGGTCTGTTGCACAGTTGTGCTGCTGCCCGAGAGATGAGAAACCCTAATCGGAGTCCTTAGGGCTTGCCCGTGAGCTGCCTGGAGGGTCCGGGGTAGCAGCAACACCCTCTTGGGTATGCCCGTAGGTCTGCAGCAGACCCTAGCCCTTGTTGGCTACTCCTGCTAGCTGCCTGAAGGCAAGAATGGAAGGGTCGAGCCCTATAAGGCTGCCCAAAGAACAAACAGAGGCAGCTTGAGAGGAGGGGTCTGCCCAACACTTGGCTGCCCGGAAAAACTGAGCTGCTTGGAGGACTGTACGGTTCCCTGGAGAAAAGATAGACAACCCGAGAGGAGAGAGAGAGAGAGTGTGGGCTGCCCGAAAAATTTAAGAGCTGTCACAAAACTTCTGAGATGAAGAATGCTGATGAAAACCCTAGCTGAGGGTTTGCTGATGATGCCCTAGGCTGAGGCAAAGATCTTCTTCAATAAAAGTAGCAGCTTCACCTGTGAGAGAGAACTTGTGTATATAATGAGAAGACTTGATATTCTTTTATAGCCTTCGTTCACCTGTAAGTGGACAAGATTAGGAAAGATAAAAATAATAATATTTTTAATCTTTTCCTAATTTCACTTTCACTTTTACCAAAAGGGTCCTTTTATTTTTCCTTTGACTTTTATAAGAAGTCCTTATTTATTTTGACTTTCACTTGTGGTCATTTTCCTGTGGTCAAAAAGTCTTTATTAAATTTGACTTTTGACTTTGGCCTTTTTCCAAGTGCCCCTGTGGTCATTACTTGTGGTCCTTTTTGATTTCAAAAGTACATCATCATAAACCAAGAGAGGTATTATTGCTTTTATCTCACACACTGTGTGACACCTAGATGTGGTACTAAGGTAACTTAACCAAGGGTAGCTAATCCCTGGAGAAGCACACAAAGCCCATAGATCGAGGGTCAAAGTACCACACACATGCCCAGACCTAGTCTAGGGCTTACAGTGTCTTCATTCTCCAAGAGAATGGCTACTCAGAACTAAGCTGAGTCTACCGGTCCCAGACTGGTCTACATCATGGTCCCAGACCAGATGTCTACTCAACACAAGGTTGAGTCTACCCAGGGCAGAGCTGGGTCTATATCATGGTCCCAGACCAGATATCTACCATTCAGCAGAATGGTCACTCAACACTGGGTTGAGACTTCATCGTGGTCCCGGACCAGGTGGTCCCATTCTCCTAAGAGAAGGGCTCTCGATGCTACTCAGAAAAATCAACATCTTGAGGTATCCCACTTGGTTTGGGAATCCTCCACCTCTTCTAACCACTTCATCCAAGTGGCAAGACACACCCTCCATGAGAGAATGCGCCCCCCTTTGGTGGAGGTGAGTTGAAGCTTCTCCCTGATGATAGAAGATGCTCCTCTATGCTCATAATTGCCCCATACAATATCCTCAACAACTCTGACACCTCAGAGACAAGTCTCAGACAAGCTGCCTTTGATTTAGGAATTGGATTTTCTCCAATTTTCCCATTTATTTGACCCTCTGAGTCATTTTGGAGAGAATCAAAATTAATAATTGAAAATTACTAATTTGACTTTCAAAAGTGGGTTTAGGGGTTAAGTGGGGGCTTTGGGTCCAAAAATGAGCACCCCCATGACCAAATTGGCTCCCTAGGCCCAATTTTATAACCTTTTGAACTTTTACAATTAAAACACACCTTATTGATGATTTTATTAAAAATCTAAAAATTAAAAAATCCTATGAAAGATTAAAAACTTTGGGACTATAATTAGAATGGTATAATACATAGACCCTAGGCTCTAATAATCTTTTAAGACATAATCACTAATTTCACCATCCCAGCTTTGGAGGATTTTGAGTGAAAAACTTGAAAGTTATATCGCTTACAAAAACGTCACATAATCGTCGAGGGAAAAAACGCTCAAGGATGATGACTTTGATGACCAAGTCCTAAGAATGCCAAGCCTTTTACAAAAAGAAACCATCATGCTATGTCATTTATTACAATTCCCCCGAGGGAATGTGAACATGCGAAAAAAGGGACCACAACTGGCCTTGATGAAACCATGGTACTTCCTGAGCACTGAGTAAGAACACTGTAGTCACTTCATTGGGAATCGTGTTTGACTTGGTCAACTGGGTTGACCATGTCAACACACCTGAACTGAAGTTGAGATAATAAGTTGATCTGTTCCTGCATGCATTCAAGGTAAGAGCTGCTCCAAGATGTATATTAGAACCCAACTTAAATCATACTAATCAGAATCATGGTGACAATAGTAGTAATAATCAATAAAATATACTTGTGTCCTTGAATGGCTTTTGAATCTTCCATGAAGCCCTTTCCATACACCATACTTACAAATTTTAACCAATTTGCTAATGTTGGGTGAATGTGGAAAACAAGGCTTAAGGCAAAGGGTGATGCCTTCTAGTTGATCTTTACCATGTGATCTTTCCAAATAATAACAAATACGCACAACCATAGTGACATATGCATGACAGAGCATGATAGGGAATGGTGGTGTCTCACAAGTGGATAAAGTACTTGGGCTTGTTTCCTTTAGGCTTGTTGCTGCCTAAAACACACTTGACCGTGGAAAAATCTTCAACCACTAGGTGTTTTCTAAGTCACCTAGTTCGAATTCGACGACCTTGAAATTCGGCAAAAAATCGGCACTTAAAATTTTGGCTATAAAATCGGCATAAAATTCGGCATTAAGTTCGAATTAGTATAAAATATGGAAATTAAAAAATATATAAAAAAAATCAATAAAATTCATTATAATTCATAATGATAAAATTTTAATTATAATTCATTATAATTTACTGATAAGTTGATAATCAGTTTCTATGGGTTTAAAAATCGTTCAAGTTGTTAATATTTACTTAAATTATTAATACATTATAATTTTATAACCATTAAATTTTATAAATGATATGCTCTTTATGTAAACAATATATATAATAAAAATTCGAAAATTTTAAACTTTATACTTTCTAACTGATATTAATAATTAAACAATAAACATAAATATCATATTATCCTTACTTGAACAATAAACATAAATATCATTGTGATCTTACCATAAACTTACCATAAACGTGGTATCGATGTGAATACAGGCAGGGAAAATTCGATGTGAATACAGGCAGCAAAGGACCACAGTCCAGTCAGCAGGGAAATGAATACATGCAGCCGAGGGGTAAGAAACGCACAATTTATTTGAATACGATCGGAATTTCTTGGGCAAACACGCAAAATCCATCTGAACTTATTCTAATAAAACCCATAGAAACTTGAACGATTTTAAAATTATAACACTTTTAAAATTATAATGTATTAATAATTTACGAACTTGAACGATTTTAAACGATTTTTTAAAAAATTCGTCTTGAAGTTTGAATCGGCAATTCTGATCAGCGAATATGATCGAACAAAATCGGTAGGCTCGGAAATTCGGCGATTTTCGAACTTGAAGTCGAAAAATCGCCGAACACGGTGACTTAGGGTGTTTTCATGAGGGAAACTATGAGTTTAGAACCCAATGTTACCTTGATTCCTAACTCTTTCGTTTAGACCCAACTCCTAAAAAGTTCAAGGGGGGTAGTCCCTATTTGCTATGTTTCAAAGGTTGTATTTTAGGAGTTAAAAGACAATTAGATTATTTTAAGTTCTATGGCAATCAATTATGCAAAAATGCAATAGTTTCAAATGACAGGCAAACTTTGCTTTGAAATTTAAGCTAAATAAATTTGAAAGAAAGAATAATGATCAATTGCTTGCTAAACTAGTGCCTATTTCGCTAGGGCTATGGAGTCATAAATAAACTAAATCAAACTTGACAATATTACTAGATACATAAATCGATTTGAACTATTCACAATCTATAATAACCAACCATTAAATTAAATTACTGAAAATACACTAAGCAAATAAAACCAATGGTGAGTGAAAATACCATAAATCTTACCAAAGTAAATGAGTATGCTTCCTTGGCATCCCTAACTTGTGTAGCTCCTCAAGCATGGAAGCAAATCATTAATGGGAACAATAGACAGAAGATTGCTTCAAAGATTTTTATTAACAAAGCCAAATGGCTGAAAATTACAATGGCCCAAACAAGAGCAAGAGAAAAAGAATGAGAGCAAGAGCATGAAAGAGTGTGTAACCCAAATGAGGAGGGCAAGCTTCCTTAAATAGGAAATGAGTGAGGAGAGAGCCCAAGTGCATGCAAACCACTTGTTAAAATGAGAGAGTGGGAGCTCAAAGATGGGAACCACTTCTCTTGGGGGCCCCTCTCGGGTGAGAAATCAAATAGAAATGGGGAGGAAACCCCCCTCTAATATATTTAATCTTCATTCTAGGCCCAAAGGGGGGGACCATCAAAGTGGGACCCCTTACTTTGGCTTATTTTCAATTATCTCAATTTCCATGAAGAGGGAGGGCGCCCCTCCTTTGGCGATATCTTCATTCTTGTGAAACACTTGCATGTGGGGCCTCTTTTTCCTTTTAAAGTCACCTTAGGAACATAATATAACACTTAGAAACTTAATTTTCCCCTTTTATGTGACTTTAGACACTTTTCCCAAATTTGGCTTGCTAATTAATTGCCATTTTTCCTAATTTCTTTGACTAACTTTGACAAATGTGACCAAAACCTTAGCAAGACTTCTCCGAATGACTTCAAACTTTGCCCACGGGTGTAGGGGGACTCATGCCATTGATTTTGAGTATCCATACCCATATTCATGGGCATTAGATGCCATTTAATCCTTTTTTTATTACAACATTTTTATGTTGAGGGACAATTTTTAATCATCAAAAATTAAAAAAAACCTATGTAAAACCCAATGAACCTAGGTAACACTCTGGATAGTGTCTAGCATGGTTACATAGAACATTCCTAGGCCTTAGTCACTCCGTGGACTCGATTATTAGAACGCCTTTCACCACTTTGGAGGTATTTTTGAGTGAAAAACTCAGATAATTAAAATCACTAAAAATGAGTTTTAATTATCCAAGGGAAAAAACACTCGATTAAAGGACTTCCCTAATGATAAAGTTCTAGGTAACTAAGCTATACAAAAACTAGACCTTTATGTTGACATATCATTACAATATCCCTCGTAGGGTTGCGAGAATTTCATGGAGAAAAGATAAGAAGAAGAGCTGCCTTGCTTGAAAAACTTTATTAGGTACTTCTTTCTCATCTTCAAGGCACATGGTGCATGTGCATGGTACATGGTTGGCCACTTAGTGGGTTAGGTGGTCAACAAGGCTCTAACAAGTATCCAATTAACAAGATTTAGCCATTTATAACATTCAACTTTAAGGCATTTATCAATTTAACACAAGATTCTAGCCAACCTCCAAAGGCAGGTGCTCTGGAAAGCCTTTTGGGCTCTAGAAAATGATTGATGCCTAGCCCCGCTATCAGCGAGCATCCATAGCTCCGACGAGTTTGCCACTCTATTGCCATGTAGGAACAACTGAGCCTTGCATCATACAATGGATGAGTGCTCATCCTTTGGCCACTGACTAGTTTTATAATATTTACATTTAGGCCTTAGCGCTTAAAAGCACTACTAATCGTAGCTTGCCTTTTGCATCATTTAGATATGGTGTTTATGCGTTCCGATGCTTTAGTGTTTAAAGACATTGTTGGTAGGAGCACTTGCTTTGAGGGCTAAAGGAAAACCATCCAGTGACACTCGCCGCACATCCCTTCCATACTGAATCTACAAACAGAAGGCAATGAACCAGGTCACATACTTCAGAGCCAAAGACATAAAACAACATGGGGTCCATCATGCATAGGGGTCAAAGTGGGGAAAAGGATCTTCAATCTCACAGGTCTTAATCATAAGTCAAGGAATAAGATGATACAGATGAAATTGAATGTACATAAGACAAGTGACAAGGTTGAACCAACATAGCAAGATAGACTAAGTTTTGTGCAAAGTATGGCATAAACAACGACCTTCAACATAAGATTCTCCAACAATTCACAACACAAGTTAGGCATCAACAAACAAATCATATAAGCATAGGTCACCACAATCATCATAGCATAATAAGTCAAAGGTGCTAATATACATAAGAGAGCAAACAACCTACCAAGAAGCAATATACCTGATCTCTGTTTGAAGAATCAGTCTGTCAACCTGTACCGTCTCTGCTGCTCTGCTTGAATGGATTATGTCATCTCAATGTACTAGGAAATCTCAGTCATGGCAAGGGTATGCTCTGCATTTGCTATTGAATAAGGCTATGAATGGCTCATGTCGACAAAAATGATCCATGCTGTACCCCATCAAATGTGTCTGGATAGGAACATAAAGAGAAAATTCATATGCTGCATCATAGTAGCCCAACTACAATATATGTGATAACAGTTATCTTTTTCACAAAAGATATGGGTGTCCATGTAACAAACATAAATAATAACAATAATAGATAAATAAATATAAACAATTAATAAATTAATGTCAATTAAGAGACACGTCCCTTGGTGAATAGTCACCAAGAAGGCCTATTAATACAGTTTTCATTATCAATGTAAATTATCATCTTTTATATATTTATCAATTATTCAACAATTATATTTTTACTATGGAATTATCGTCAATTGGTTGACTAATCCATTGGAGGGTTTCAAATACAACCAACTAGGTTGTTTCATTGGTATTAGAGACAACCCTTCCTCAGGCTTGTGCTCATTCCGGCTTTTAGCCAAAGTTTCGGATTTTGTCTGGTAATTTTCAGAGATTCTCTGAGTTCAAAGGTCTTTGACCTTACTAAAAAAAATTATTTAGAAGAGATGGAAATATAAATTTACAATGCTTCCACCCCTAGGATGTTCATGTCCTACTGTAGCCACCCAATGGGTACATTGTTAGGTGCTTGGTCGCTGCCAGGCCAACCACTCCTTTTAAAATTAAGCTCTTCTAATTGATAGGATTAAAGATAATGACCACCATCAATTTTCTTGATCTATATATTGACATAAAATAGGTTCTGTCTTTCTGTTGCATTGACAATTAGGCCAAGCTTGACCGCTAAAGTCAGCTGACAACCTCTCATTTGCTTCTTTTATGCATTCAACCATCCATTCTCACTTTTAGTTTGAGCAAGTTGGGCTTCTTTCTTGTCCTTTTTGGAGCCATTTCTTGGTGGATCTTCCAACACTGCTCTTGTTTATTGGAGGGTGTGAGCAATTTTAGGAACTAAGTTAATAGTAAATAGATTAAAGTGCTTATTTTATTCCTTAAAGCATTCAATCATTATACATGTTTGTAGAACATGTGTTCATTAATTGAAACACATTATTAGCTCTGAGGTTAGGTAAAGTTGTTTGGTTAAATCTAGTGTGTACTTTGTCAGTTGGAGGAGAGCTTGCTAGTTTGTTTTGGGTTTTATTTGGTAATGAAGTTGCAAAGTAGTTTACATTATGGTGTATAGTTGAATAGATTGGTCATAAAAGGTGGTAACAACGTTAGATGCATTATCAAAACTTATGTTAAAAGCTTTAGAACTTTTAGATGCTTGTATGGGCATACCTTTGTTTTCCTTTAGTTTTATTTGGTTGCTTTTATTTGCTTAGCAATCAACATTTGCATGTTGCCATTTCTATATTTGTATACATGATAGCATTATAGAAAAGTTGGGGGTTGTTGATATTTGTATACATTTGCATGTTGCCATTTCCAATTCATAATATCTGCAACACAACTTAATTATTTGTAGGAAGATACTTGGGCGCTATTGCATTGGAGAGGTTGAAGATAATAGTTTAAGATGTTCGAGTCTTCAATACTCTGAAGCAGGCAATGAATTGTTTTACTCTACACTTAAGGAACGTGTGGAAGCATATTTTGTAAAGCATAAGGTTTGCCATTCTTCTAAGAAAATAAGTGCTCCTTATTTCAATGTCTGGCTTGTTACGACAATAAATTTGTCCAAAAGGAAAATTTTTTATTTTTATTTTTTATTTGAGTTAGTTTTGACTATTGGAATGGCTTATGATTTTATTGCTAAAATTTGCAGGTGAATCCTCGTGTCCACCCACACATGCTGCCTAAATCCCTCCTTGTAATTGCTGGATATATATTTTTCTACTATCTAACCTTCTTTGGGCCTCCAAGTTTTGCTCTTTCCTTTCTGTTTGCATTGGCAATGGGCTATTTTGCTGCACAAATTGGCTTGTCAATCCAACATGATGCAAACCATGGTACACCCATAGATTTATATGTACTTGTGGTTCTAGACATGCTACACTTTAAGCTCTCATGATTCCTTACACTTTTACAATTTGTTGTTGCTCTCAGGGGCATATTCAAATGTGCATTGGCTTGGTTACTTGATGAGCACTTCTTTGGATTTTGTGGGCGCAAGCAGGTTTGTCTTATGTATATTTTTGGTGTGAAAGATACTAACTCATGATATAATTGTTTGCTATGATTAGACATGTTTTAATTGTAATTTTTTCCTCCAGTTTCATGTGGAGGCAACAACATGTTGTTGGACATCATTCTTTTACAAATGTGGAGAATTATGACCCCGACATTAGTATGTACATGATCTTGACATTGCATTCATGATTCATCTAAGCACCTGTGCACAGAATTGGAAAGCTTTTACATGTGGGAGTCCTTCATGTAGTATTTATACATTCTTAATGAGCTTTGATTTTATGTAGGAGTGAAAGATCCAGATGTACGCAGAGTAACATATAAGCAACCAATACAAAAATATCACTCTTTCCAGGTATCTAGTTAAATAAATTCATGGGTTTTACTGATTGCAATTATGCAAATGAGTTGATTGTTCTCTCATTTTATTGATTACTTTTTGGGCACAAAATCAATGATCATATTTGTCTTTTTAACTGGGAACTTTGTAGTTTGTACATCTTGAGGATCCATGTATTACTATTTTAAGTTAATGACCTATGTCACCAAAATCTCGAGATAAAATATATGACTCCCAAATTCAGAAAGTTCAAAAATTTAAAAGCTATACTAACATGTAAGAGAAAATAACAGTTAAAAGTGTTGAGTAGGAGAAGGCGAAATACAAAGGCAATGCAGTCGTACACTCCATCCTAGTCCCTATCTCTATAAAGTATCAAATTTTAATATTCATGATGGAAGATATCATTATTATTGACGCAATTCAATTTTTAAAGGCTCCAGTTCTTGAAGCCATAAAACATGTGTAAATTATGAATTCCTGAGTTATAAATTATATTCTCCAGCTTGACTTATGTACATCAAAACTATGTGATGTAGTTAGACAATCATTAAACATGTATCGACTAGTATAGGGTTATGCATATGTTGGTCCTTTATTAGTAATGAGTAAGTTGATAGATGTAGAAATTTTGTGGATAAGGAATTCTCTCACAAAGTTTTCTCCAAAAGCATGCTCTCTTCTCAATATTACCCACCCTACAAATTGGTTGGTGTCCCCTAACATGAAGCTTAGTAGGAAAAATGACATTTGGCAATTAAGAAACTCCAATTAACTGTGTATTTTTGGCTGAATATTTTCAATGACCATGCTTTTAGGGGCCATGATAAATGTTGGCCATGGACTACAAAATTTTCCAATATTTTTCCTTTTGAGACATTAAACAAGTCCAATCTTCAAACTTGCAAACCTCCAATGTTTTTGAATTTATGCATTTTGAAATCTTCAAATGCTCCTCATCCACTATGCCCATTATTTCTGCTTATCTGTTTTATTGTTTACCTTTTCTTCATTGTTTTCCAGGAATAATTTTTAAACAGCTTTTTGGTCCCATAGTTTTTATTTTTATTCTTTTCCAAACATGGCCTTTGCAAGGGGAAAAAAATTCAACGTGATGAGCACCCTTTTTGATGCAAGGCACTCTTCTAATTTGTCAATAGATACATATAGTGCACCTCTGATTTCATCCATTGCTAAGAATGTGGCCTGACTTGGATCTCTTTATTCACATGCTTGAACCTTAATCATGATCTTGTGCTGTTCTCACTTGAATGATTGTTGGTTGCAAAAATCACCTTCTTAAGAGGCTATCGGCAACCTTCAAATATAATCTTTAGTGGTATTAATAACATGTGTTCGTCTATGGCCTCCAAATGTTAAATCAAACAATTCAAGCATAAGAGAATTTGTCCTATTTGTGTATGTTAGAATTTTATACTTCAATGATGGTTATGTTTTTTTTTTTTTTTTACAAAAACGGTTATGAGACTTTTAGTATTTAAATCTGGCTAAACGGCTGCCAGCGGCCTTACAACAACATTTCCAGGTCCATCTACAACAATTATCCAGTAGTACGGAGCTAGAGCCTCCCTTTGCAAAATTCCTGTAATTAACTAAGCTTAGACAGAGATTTCCAAATGCTGCAAGCAGAATATAAACTGGAACATCATGCTGGATCAATCCATTCTAGTCTAGACGCTCCCTTTGCAAAATTCCTTAAATTAACTAAGCATAGACAGAGAATTCATAGAGCTGCAAACAGAATATAAACTGGGACAGCATGCTGGATCAGTCCATTCTAGTCTTGATTTGATCGTGAGCTTCTTCCAGGTCGTGATCTTCTACAGGCTTAATCCAGATCGTGATCTTCTTCCAGCTCGAGATCTTCATCCAGGTCATTGCTGGCACTTCCTTCTCTGCCAATCGAGGTTCTGTGGGCACACTGCTTACTGAAACAATTTAGTACAGGAACGTGCTGCCTTCCCCTTCTGCTGCGATGAAGATACTCTGTATATTCTTCATCATGCGTGATCTGGGTTCTATCCTCCCTGGTGGACTGCAATTGGATCCAATTTGCAGCTTCAATACTGATAATTAGAGTCATGAGATGGCCTGAAAGATTTGAGCTCTTGAAAGATGGATTTTCAGTCAGTTTTTGGCTTTATTAGCCCACTCTACCAACCTCAAATAAACCAGTGATCATAAAGACATCCTTCCTTTTAGAATTAACTGGATAAATGGTGATCCTTTCTAACCCATCAGCCATCGAGCTAAGGAACTGGATCATGATGCTCAATACCGTTGATGAGGAGAGCTCCCCTGTTCAGGGAGGTACCAATATTAGCTTCATGGTCCGCCCCTTGATTGAAGGTTCTGAGGACGTGATAAAACTTAATTTCATCAAAGTCTTTAAGAAGATTTAAAATTTTCCGGAAGTAATGGGCCAGAACCATATTTTTAGGGGCCTTTTTCAGGTTTAAAGCTTGAATAATGATGCTGGAATCCCCAATGACAATCACATTCTTGATGGCCAGCCTTCTAGCCTGAGATAGACCCTGCCAGAGGGCTAAACTTTCTGCAATGTTGTTGGTATTCTGGCCCAGCCCCCAAGAAAAGTTGAGAACAGTTTTTCTTGAGCTGTCAAGTAAGACACCTCCACTTCCCGAATTTCCGGGATTCCCTTTCGAGGCCCCATCCACATGCAGCACATGCTTTTTCAGTGAGGATCTCCACTTTATGAACTCTAGCTCTTCCAGCCTCATTTCCCATGGAGTATGCTGCTTAGTAGTTTTCTTGATTCTAGAAAGAAGGGAAGAGTCAAGATTATGAAACCAGCTGTAATCATCTTTGTCAGCAATTACTTCATTGTTGATGTTGGCTTTTGAAGCTGCCAGATCTCCCAGGAGCGCTTTCACCTTGAGAGCAACTTGGTGCGGAGACCTCGCCGTGTCCCTAAAAATCCTGTTGTTTCTTTCCAGCCACAGCTTCCAGCAAAGGATTTTTGGAACCCACATCCAACACTGTTTTAAGAGCTTCAGCTTGGTGAAGGAGAAAGGGGCTGCATCAAGCCAATATGTAAACATCGTAGAAAGAGCAGGGGGAGGGGCCATGTTCAGCTGCCCAAGAATGACAGTCCAGAGCTCTAAAGCAAAGGTGCAATTTAGGAAAAGATGGTCAGAGGATTCCTCGTGACAGGCACATAACGGGCATCTTGAAGGCCCTTCCCATCCTCTTTTTTTTAAATTATCCCAGGTAAGGATGCTATTGTGCAGAAGAGACCAGCAGAAAATATCTATTTTGGGAAGGGAGGGGTGATTCCAAAGGTTTCTCCAGACAGAGGGGTCAGGGGCTGCCCAAGGGATAGCCAGCAATGCTGAGTAACCAGCAGCCGCTGAATAGTGACCAACCGAGGAGCCCCAGCCAAGTTTATCCTTCTTTTTGGCCGAAAGAGGGGTGAAACCTTGAAGAGCTTCCATAAGGGACCGCGCTTCATTTTCCAAGTTTTGAGGGTAAGCCCCCAGGTCCCATTTCTTCCAAGAGTCGTCAGTATTCCAAACTGAAAGGTCCCATATGGTGGTTTTACTTACTGAGTGAAGCCAATTTTTAATGTTGGCCATCCCCTCCCGATTCTGAAGAGAGGGCTGTCCTAAAAGAGAGTCATCCCAGAACTTGATTTTTTTCCCATTCCCTGGAATCCAGGTGAGATTGGAGGATATCAGGTTAATGGCTTTCATGCAAAGAGAGAGGATGGGGGATCCTTTCCTGGTTCGGGGGGGTCGTTCTAGGCATCTTTCCTTATGACCGAAGAAGTATTTGGTCCGAAGAGCTTTGGAGCTCCAGGTGGTTTTTCCACTTATCATTTTCCAGAGAATCTTTCCTCCCAAGGCCACATTATGCATGGCCACATCTCTGATTTGCAGCCCTCCTTCCAGCTTTGGAGCTTTGACCTTATCCCAACTGATAAGGTGTATTTTTCTGCCTTCACTTCTTCCCCCTTCCCAGAGGAATTTTCTCAAGAGTCTATCAATGTCTTTCACAATTCCTTTCAGGGCTAGGAGGATGGATGCTTGGTAGATAGGCATGGCAGTAAGAACAAAGTTTATGAGGATAAGCTTCCCTGCTTTGTTTAGCCAGTTGGTTCCCCAGGCCATGATCCTGGCCTTAAGCTTGTCCATCATTGGCATCCAAAGGCTGTTTCTTGGGGCTGTTTTAACAAGCGGAACTCCGAGATATTTGATGGAGTCCCACGAGGTGGTTCCATCCATTTCAAGGACCCTGGATATGTCAAGCATTTCGATAGTAGGGCAGTTCCAGCCGTATATTTTGCTTTTCCTCAGGTTGATTTCACTGCCAGAAATTTCTTTATAAGCATCCAGCTCACTCTTGAAAGCTCTCGCTGTGGGGAGAAAGGCATGACCCAAGAGGAGGGTGTCATCGGCGAACTGAGCGTGATTAATTCTCTTAGCTCTCTGAGAGATCATAAGACCTATCAACGATCTCTGCTGAAGACTCTTGTCTAGTTGGAAGCTAAGAACCGAAGCTTGAAGGGCGTAGAGCAGAGGGGATAAGGGGCAGCCCTGTCTAATCCCCCTAGTGGCTTGGAAGAAGTCTGCAGGCCGTCCATTAACCAAAGGGGCGATCCAGGGCCCTGAAATGCAAGCTTTGATCCAACTTATCAACTGAGGATGAAACCCCATCTTGTGCATCACAGCAAAAAGAAAGTTTAGCTGGACTCTATCAAAAGCATTAGCAAGATCTAGTTTGACTATCATACCTTTCTCCTTTCTTTGGCAGCTCGAGTGAATTGCTTCTTGCACCAAGATAATGTTGTCTTGGATATGTCTGCCCTAAATGAAGCCTCCCTGGTTCTCCGGAATGATCTTGGGAAGAATTTTTTTGATTCTGTTTGCTATGACTTTAGTGATGATTTTGTATCCAGTATTGCAGAGCGAAATGGGCCGGAATCTGGCGAAGTTTTGAGCCCCTTTCTCTTTGGGAATTAAAGCTAGAAAGGAGGAGTTGGTGCTCCCACCTATTTTATTGCAATTCTGAGATTTTCTCACCATTTTGACTAGGTCTTTTTGGATAATGTCCCAGCAGGCTATGAAGAATCTGGCCGTGAATCCGTCAGGCCCGGGGCCTTTGTCAGGGTTCATCCCATGAATAGCTTTGCTGATCTCTTCAGAAGTTATAGGAGCCGTCATCATTCTGTTATCTTCTTCATTAACCAGTGTGGGGACTGCTGAGAGCGGATATTGATCTTGCCTTGGAGGATTCACGTTCTCTTCAGTGTACAGATTTTTAAAGTGCAAGTGCGCTGCCTGCTTTATTTCATCCATTTTATTGAAGGTTTGCCCCTGGAAATGGATCTGACTGATATTATTGTGGTTCTTTCTGCACTCAGCTTGTTTGTGGAAGAAAGATGTGTTCTTATCGCCTGCTTGGAGCCAGGTACTACGAGATTTAATTCTCCATTATTCTTCCTATCTTCTCAGAGCTTTGTGAAGCTCCTTTTGCAAATCGATCTCAGTGTTCAGCAAATCCAGCGTGGCCGACGCATCCTCCATATGAAGCTGATGTTTTTCTAACGCCCTTTGAGCTTTTTTCCTTTCCAGGATGGGGGAAGGTAGAGTCTTTGCCCAAATTTTAAGTTTAGCTTTGAGCCTTCTCAGCTTTTCTTCCCATATGAAGAAAGGAGAGCCCGAAACATTCTTTTGCCAGGACGCTGAGACCAAATCGTGGAATCCCTCCATTGAGACCCAAAGGGGGCTAAATCGGAATGGGATCGGGCCCATCTTTTCACCTGTGGACAGAGTGAGCGAGATAGGCTTATGGTCCGATGTGCAAGCTTGGAGAATTTCAGAGGAAGCGAAGAGGCCCAGCGTAAGGAAAGAAGAATGGACTAGGAACCGGTCTAGCCGCGTTGAGATGTGCCCCGGTCCCACTTTTTTATTGGACCAGGTGAATTTGCCGGAGGTGGGTTTGATATCATCCAGGTCCCAGTCCAGCATGATGTCTTCGACCCATTGCCTTGTCGGATCTCTTACAGGAGAGCCACCTTTCTTTTCCCAAAGGGCAAGAGTGACATTCATATCACCGGCAAGAATAAGATTTTCATGATTATTAGATGCTAGGAAAGAATTCAGCGTTTCCCAGCATTCTTTTTTTTCCCCAAGAAGGACCGGGGCATAGATATTAACCAGGCTTACCATATGTCCCGATTCTTTGTGCAACAATTTCGTGAACAACCAGTGAGTGGTTCTGTATTCATCAAGGAGAGCGAGCGAAGAGGAATTCCAGAAGGTGGCTATCCCTCCTGAAGCTCCCCTAGCACTTACGGCTCTGCCTTCTCCTTTCTTCCAAAAATTTTTGCTAGCCTGGATGGTCTCAGGCTCCTCCATTTTCGTCTCCTGGATCAGAAGTACATCTGGGGAAGACATTCTTACTAGATCTTTGACTGCTTCTTCTTTGGATTTACTTCCCAGCCCTCTGCAGTTTCAGGAGACGTATTGCATTTAGGAACCGGAGGGGGGGGGGTGTGGCTCCTTTCGAAGCCTTACCTTTCTTTGTGGATCTGGTTTCAATCATATCCGGAATGGTTTGCTGAAGCCCTGCTGTTACGTCCCTATAAGATTTCTCCTCTCTTTTTTTCCTCTCTGGCTTCCTACCTCTTGGGGCCTTCTCAGGGGTTCCAATTGAGCTGCTGGTCTCAGTAGCCCCTCCATCAGAATCCGCTCCAGTTTCGGTGCCTAGAGAGATGTGTTCCTCATCCGATTTCGAAGGGTCTTTTGCTTGATGCGTTCCATTGACAGGTCTTGGACTTCCTGAGGGGACCGGGGATTGAGAGGCTATATTGATGGGGTCTTTGCCAGATTCCTTTGATTGACCTGCAGCTTCTTTTATTGGCTCCTGTGGAGGGCTTGGGTTTGAGGCTGATGGGTGGTTCACCTGCACATTCTTTTTTGGGGCTGCTTTGGTTTTCTTGACCTTTTGCCATCCTTCAGCATCTTCCTTTTCAGCTATTTGGTTCTTTGGGCAGTTTCTCTGAAAATGCCCGTGCTCTTGACAGGTTCTGCATTTGAAGGGTAAGTGCTCATAGTCAACTTTTTGGTAATGAGACCAGGATCCGAGAGATATCTTCACGGCCTCCGGGAGACCTGCCTCCAGGTCAACTTCCCTACATATTCTGGCACAGTTGTAGATGGATTTATTGTCTGCTCTATCAACGAATTTACCTATTCCATTCCCTATCTTCTGAAGAGCTTCATAATTCCAGCAATTGACCGGCAGATTGGGCAACCTGACCCATACAGGCACCTCCTTAGGCAATTCCACTGTGGGATCGAAATCCGGGGTCCAGCGGTTCAAGTACAACCCCTGGGTACCCATAAAATATGGCCCATTTCTGAATATGAGATCTTTGTCTTCCTTGTTTATAAACTCAAAAAGGAAGAATCCACTGCTTAATGGGTAACAGGCGACTCCTTTTTTGAGGTGGGGCTTCCAGTTTCTTTGGATCCAATCATCTGTTGTTTTTGCTGAGGGCCATAATCCCATGAACTGGCCGACTAGACCTCTCTCGGAGAGAGCAAGGGCTATTTTAACTGACTGAGTCTCCGGCAAAGCGATTTCTGGAATTTCTTCAAGCTTTTTAATGAATTTAGGGACTGAAAGGGAGGCCTTGCGCTTTCCTCCTCTGGCTATCAGCCTCCTGAAAGCATCCTCATCAGAGATCGGAGGGGGAGGGCCCGTATCCCCACCCCCAGGGGCGGCCATGGCCGGGAAGCTGCGCTCTTGAAAACCCTGGCGTGCTCCTCACGCTGCTCTTTTACCTAAAAATAGAATAGTAGTTTTATGTCTAACATTTCAGTTCACTTCAATGATGGTTATGTTAGATATTCAAACAATTTGCATTATATCACAATAACCATATGCAATAGGATCAGTGAAAGAAAGACAAGCACAACAAAACAAAAGTACACAAAGATTTCTCCTCTAGGAAACCCTACAAGTGAAGTAAGCCCAACAAACTTCTTAAGTATAGATTCGTCAGTAAGTACAATGTCGTTTGGCACAATCCAAGAGCTAAAGGCTCTTTCACACAAAGATCTCGAGAGTAAGATAAAATAGAAACCCCAAGAATAATATGTCTTCACAATACAACTACTCTTCCTTCTCTAGCAAAATTGTTCTTCTTCTCTCCCTAGCGAATATGCTTGCTTGTTTGATGTGTCCAAATGAGAGGTGTGCCCTCTCTATTTATACTCTTTTCTGGTTAGCTTTTCCACTCACTAGGCTGACTTTACTGGGGCTAATTTACCCAATGCTAGGGCAGTTTTGCCCGATGACTTGGGCATTTCTACCCAGTGTTTTTTGTGGGGCCGACTTGACTGTTTTCACTTGAATTCTTTTAAGGTTTTACATGATCAATTCTAATATGAATATTTCCCGAAGGAAGTACAATAATAATACATCAAGAATACAAGAAGAATATCTTCCGAAAGTTACACAATCTTCAACACTCCATCTTAACAAGGAAGGTATTCTTCTAACACGATAATTATCATCACTGTTGTTGCAACTCTGTACTTAGACCATTGACTTCTGACATCTCTCGAATCTATACATCACTAGAAGTTCTGTACGAGCAAGCCATTAAGTGGGAACAACCCAGGAGCACAAATTACGTCACCAACTGACTACCTGCGTTAGCGCACTAACATCTTGTGAGTGTAGCCTAGGATCACAAATTACGTCACCTAAAGTGATTACTTGCTACCATGTCACATCTAGATCATCTCGTGAGTGTAGCCTAGGAGCACAAATTACGTCACTAAGTGACTACCCGCTACCATGCCACTTCATGTGGAGAACAACCCAGGAGCACAAATTACATCACCAAGTGACCACCTGCATCTTCACACATCACGACAACACAATACTCGTGTATCTGGCCTAGAAGCACAAATTACATCACCAAGTGACTACCCGCTACCACGTCACATCAACTGGAGATCAGCCCGAGTAGAAATTACGTCACGAAGTGACTACTTGCGTCTTCACACATGCGCATATGCTTGCCATAGCACCGACAATTAGGAGGCTCAATTACGTCACCAATGTGACTTCCTACTGCATCCTCGTGAGTGTAGTCCGGGAGTACAAACTACGTCAATGAGGTGACTACCCACTACAACATCACCTCAGGTGGAGATCCACTTAGGAGCACAAATTACGTCACTAGGCGACTACTTGTGTCTCACACGTTCTATGTCGCTCACTACTCCCACTTTCGAGGAACATCAATATGGACAACTCCAAGATTGTCCCTTAAGTATTGAAACTTTACTCTTGACAGAGGCTTAGTCAACACATCGACTATCTGCTCATCTATCGCCACATACTGGAGCTTAACTGCTCCTCTCTGTGCCATATCCCTGATATAGTGGTACTTGATCTCGATATGCTTCGACTTGTCATGAAACACTGGGTTCTCAAACAACTTCACAAAACTCTAGTTGTCGTAGAAAATACAAGTCACCTCTAACTCGAGATCAAACAATCCAACAAGTAACTTCCGAAGCCACACTGCCTCATAGCTAGTTGAACAAACCGCAATGTACTTTGCCTCTTTTGTACTAAGGGCCACACTCGTCTGCCTCCTGCTAAACTAGGAAATCATGCCAGACCGCAAATTGAAACAACATCCTCAAGTGCTCTTCCTATCTGTGACACTACCGACCCAATTTAAATTAACATAGCCTTGTAGGCTAATCTTTTGATCTATCACACATCTGAGTCCATAATCAATCGTATCCTTCAGGTACCTCAACATATGCTTTTCCCCAATAAGATGAACATGTCTCGGCTCTACCATGTACTTACTCAATGTGTTCATCACAAAGCATATATCTTTCCCCATGTTTGTCAATTACATTGATGATCCAATCATCTATCTGTATACTGTGGTATCAACTGTCTTTGAAGTAGTATCACTCAATCCATCATCCAAATCTCTTCAGGATTACTACAACATATTTTTCTTGATTGAGGAAAATCTCATTTGGTCTCTGCCACACATCTAATCCCAAGAATCATGCCAAGATTGTCGAACTCTGAGATCTATTTCCTTTCAGTGAGGGGAGACATTCGGTATCACTCTGAGCATATCCCTGAGTTACGGAGGCAAACAACCTTGTTATGGATAGAGGCAAAGTGATAGTGTCTCTCAGTTTGTCTACGCAGTCTCTGCTATAGTCACTCCCTTTGAATTGGAGCTTCTATGCTCCCTCCGAAACTAAGCACCATGGTCCCTCTGCATTTGGACATCCTGTACTGAAGTGACTAGTAGCCTTCTCTGTTGTTGATCTTCTATGTATCCATCTATGTCATCTCACATCAAATGAGTCTATTGAGATGAGCTTCTTGTTCTCAGGGTCACTAGATACCAACATCCACCATCTCGAACTTTGCGACAAGCTTCTTCTTGGTTTTTGTAATGTGCTTCTCGTTTCCTGTTAGAAACAAGTCATATAGTAGCAATATGACTGGTCTCCCATTCTCAACCTTGTAGTAAAGGTTGGAATGTGCTTTGTTGCCGCCTTGCACACACTTCGAGGGAAGCACAGTTGAAATCTTCAAGCTGCTCAGTGTGTCCGTGGGGGCAAGTCTCGAGTCAGGTGTTGTCACCTGATTCTGACTCCTCCGTTTAGGCAAACTCCTAATGAAGCCAAGGGGGTTGGTCCCTATTGGAAAAAGTTACTAAGGCTTTTATTAGTTATTAGCTGTGGATGGGATTGTTTTTTAGGAGTTTTTAAGTGATTGACTGAAACAAGCTACTGCAATTTATAGTTTAGTTCGACAGCGTAAAAAGATATGGCATTCATAACATGATATGACTTAAAGCAGAAATAAGGATACAAATTAAACCAGTGCCAAGATGGAGTAAAAGTAAATAAGTGCTACTGAAAATGAGAAATGTTTTCTAGTGTACTTGGTCATTTTTAATTTATTATGGTGATAAGTGGATTATGGGAAGGGGATTCCTGATATACCAAAAGGTACTTGGGAATATGTTCGGATTATGACAAAGGTGGTTTCGCACTTGGAAATGTGGGTTGGATCGGAGTCTCTGGGAGGTGTCAAACACTACACCAATCGAGGGTGCAACCTAACGATATCTCAAGGTCACTATCCAGTGGTTCTCGCTTCCTTTGAAGAATTTGCGTACACAATGTAAAATATTGATACGTCGGATTTCCATATGTTTACGGGATGTAGATTTTATTAATGTGAGTTTACTTAGTTAGATGTGAGAAATTAATTAGTGCACATTCCTGCTTTTGATTATCCCAACAATCAGGGCGAACATGCGATGGGCAAGAGCATACACATGAATGACAAATGTTGATTTCGATTAAAGATTGTAAATGCACAAAAGGGAAATCATGTGACTAATTACTACAACCAAGAGTCTCTTAAAAAAAAGATGAAACTTAGAGCAAGCCTGGGTTAGTGTTCGATTTTGTGAGAAAGAAAAGATGAAACTTAAAGTGAAATGATTGATCTATTTTATTGTAAAAAGGAAAAAATGAAACTACTTTAATATTGTGCGGGTATAAAGCAAATACATGGACAGATACAGGCTTCTCCCAAATGGGGGAAGGAGGGTGTGGGAGCCGTAATCTCACTTTCTTTTTTATTATAATTTATTACAATGCTATTAAGAAAAAGGAATACCTTTTTTTGATCCTTGAAAAATGGATCAAAAAGGGTTTTACTATACTTTTACAAGTGTCGGGGGAGAAGAGGAATGAAAGAGGGGGAAGATGGATGAACTGTGGATGCTTCGGATGACCAAACACTCAATTTTTTGGTAGCAACTCCCTCTCTTTTTCCTCCAAACTGCTAAAAACCAGCAAGCAAAACTCACCAGAAAAGGCTAGTAGTTAGATAAAAATACATTAAAATACACCTACATAGTGCTTGCAGAAGATAGGAAAAATTCAAGGTATCAAGCACAAAGACAAATGAATTAGATCTAAGCTTAGATTGTAAACTTAAAAGCACTTTTTAGATCTAATCAAAGAAGTAAATAAAAATTTTGAACTTTAGCATATGATTTACTTGTTAAATGAAAGTAATCGGAAAGAATGAGATTTGTAGTTTTGAAGAAGGAAAGAGAAGGAACTCAAGCCCAAGCTCGAACAAGATCGAGGAGGGGGATGCCAGAAAAACAAGAAACTTTAGATCCAAAATATGTGGTGAAGAAGACAAGATGCATCTGAGCTCCGATTACTCCATGCTTGGTGATCTGCACAGCTAAAAAGCACTTTAAACAAGTGATTAGATCTAGTATGGTAGATTAAATAAAATCAAAAGCGCACAAGTATAGCCAACTACAACATGCAACTCTTGGATCTTAGATAACTACTCATAAATAAACAAATTGAAATTTCAAATACTTATTCCATGGCTTAGAATATAATCTTCTCAAGCTAGATTAATCAATACATATATGAAAAGAACTTAAACACAAGCAAATATCACCTCGGTTCAAGAGCTAAACATTCAAAACAATGAGAACTTGCACCACAAGCATGACCTCTAACAACCTACTGGAAAAGGAAAAAGTTGTGGTTGAGTTGACACATAGAGGTAGGCGCCACCTCAAAGGGAGGTGCACCACCTCTCACATTTCCAGCAACCAACTCTATTCAACGCATGCCACATACCCACACGTGAGTATAAGAGGAGGGCACAACATTAATCTTGAGATATTCGCCTTAGTTGATTGTAGTTTTGTTTTTTAGGGGATGCGCCACCTCTCATAACAGAGATGCGCCCCCATCCATATGATCTACCAACCACTCAAGCATCACCACATATCAACACGTGAGGCAACAAGAAGTAAGGCACATCTCTAAAATGGAATGATTCCCAGCCTTCTAAAACTCATCCAAAAATGATGTTTTTAACTTTAGTTTAATTCGCCTTTGAATAAGGAAGAGATCGCCCACCATATGAGACAAAATCGCCACCTCATCCAACATGTTCCCTTTGACTTTTTCACCTTTGTCTTTAGTGTCATTTTGTCGCTTTTTTAGCATTTATTTGTCACTTCGTTGCACCCTTAGAGAAAAGTGCCATACGAGATAATTTAATCACTTGAAGCGTATGCAAAGTGGGTCCAAGGGTAAAGAGGATGCCCTGAGTGTGAAAATGAGCATCCCCACGCCAAAAATGGACTCAGGACCACAGTTCTATAGCAATTTGAAATTTTCCATTTAAACCATTAAAAAATGGCCTGATTTTGTGGGATTTTTTTATTTTTTCGGAAATTAAAGAAAACCCTAGGGGGACCTAGTACATGTTCATAATGACCCAAAACAATGTCTAGCATGCTTATATACATCGATACATGAACTTTAATAACCTCTTGGGGTTTAACCACCAAGATGACCATTCTAGCTTTGGAGGAGTAGAACATGAAAATTATACATCACTTATTCAACATTGCATAATTGACAAGGGAAAAAACACCTTGGAATGATCGGATTGACGTCTAAGTCCTAGGTAGCCAAGTCCTTTACAAAACGTTTGCCATGCTAGCACATTTATTACAAAATCCTGACGGGGTATGAACATGTAATTTATTAAAAATAGAACCACAACTGGTCTTGATGTAACCATGGAACTTCTGAGCTCTGATGACGAACAAGGGACTTGTTCATGACTTGGACGGCTCACTGGAAATTCACTTAAGTGCAACTTTAGTGGATAACATGCTTTACTCTTGGTAAAGCCCAAGTTCCTTAGAAAACTATCAATCCTGCCGTACCACATCCTGGGTGCTTGCTTCAATCCGTACAAGGCCTTCTTCAACTTGCACACATATGTATCTCAAATCCTAGTGGCTACTCCACATACACTTCCTCTTTTACTACACCATTCAGGAAGGTGGTCTTCACGTATATCTGGTGTACCTTCCACTTCATCACTGTACCTACTACAAGTATAGCTCTAATCAAAGTGTATCTTGCTACATGTGCAAATGTCTCCTCATAATCAATTCCTCCTTTCTGGAAGAAGCCACGAGCCACAAATCATACCTTGTACTTCTGTAGTATGCTTGAAATTGTAAATCTTCTTGAAGGTTACTTTTGAATAGTCATCACTTGTTCGTCGGAGCAAGTCTCATCATCCTTTTCTTGTAGGTCATAGCACATGATCTTTCCTACAAGTCAAATTCATTCATATGATTAACAACATTTCATAATCATCAAAACATATTGATATTTCAATGACAATGCATAAATCACACAGTTATGCACTATCTAAGCCAATGCTTTAGCACAACATTCATCCATATCCCGTTTACACACGGTAACTTTCTAGATGCATTCCATCTCTACCAGAACAAAATATTAAGAGTGTGCACTTTACTCAATCATGTCAGCAAAGAGGTTTCATTCTAGATAAGCAACAATGGCTCATGGAATGTTGTGCAACACCATAGGCTACTTACCCATCACATGCACATTAGTAGTATATTGTTCATCAATGCATTTACTTTGACATGCATAATACACTTCCTGAATCTAAGAACATAAATATGCATACAATTGTTATGAACATTATCATTTAAACACTTATAAATTCAAGGAATAATTCAAATGACAATTCAAATACTTATATTTGATTGTGTGGTTGACTCCCTCTTGCTTTTTGCCTCCTTGTAGTAATTACTGGAGTCTTTGATAGTGTACTCTACTCCATCATCTGATTATGAGGACCTGTGTCCATCTTGCTCACGATTGGCAACGCTAAGCAAGTCTTCTACGCCATAGTTCACTTGGTATTATTTACTGGTGCTGAATTTGAGTGCCCCTTCTTCTTCAACACCAATCACACCTGCATCATCAATGGTCTTTCCTTTTGGCCATATGAGAACATCTTCATCAACAAAGGAAACTTTGACTCCCTTCTTATCCAATGCTAAAATAGATAGGGGGTTCTAATTAGGTACATATAGTACTTCCTTGATCTTCATGGGATTTCTAGAATCCAACTTTGTAAGAGGCTTCTCCTAACCCTTTGATAGGATATTGATAATCATCTTTAAGCTTCACCTTATGAGGTGAATCCTTCTAAATCAAACTTGTGAGAGAATTTCAATACATATGCTTCATTACTGAGGAGTCTTCACTTGCTCTCTTCTTAATTGGTTTATCATCTTCTGTAGCATGAGCATGATACCTCTTCTTCTTCCCTTTCTTGGTATGGCCTACGCCTTTGGGGGAATCTCTTGCAAGATGTCCCTTTTCACCACAAGTGTAACATCTGTAATTTGAGTAGTCCTTTTGAGGTCTATGATTCTTTTGGAATCTTCTAGGCTTCTTGTGAGAGTGTTCTTCTTTCTTGCTCTTTTCCTTCTTTGCATGGGCTGTGTTACCACCTGAGTTGCACTCAGTTGGACTTTTTAAGTGAGCCACCAAAGATGAACAATTACTTGTTCAATTTTCAAGTTCAAAAGTCCATGCAGGCCTACTTAGGCCTTTTAATTTTTATTTTTAACATGTTCATACCCCATGGGGAATTGTAATAAAATGACTTTATGTAAAATGTTTGGTTTCCTAGGACTTAGTCATCAATGCATTATTCCAGGGTGTTTTATCCGTGTTATTTATCTATCGTTTTTAAACGATAAATAATTTTCGAGTTTTTCACTCAAGCCTCCAAAGTTGGAATAATTGCCTTGGTGGTTAGGCCTTGGGAGGCTATTAAAACCTAGGTGTTGATGTATATTACCATGCTAATCATTATTTTGAGTCATTAAGAACATGTACTAAGTCCCCCATAGTTTTTTTTTAAATTTTCGGAAAACAATATTTTTTTTATAGGCTTATTTTTAATAAGTTAATTGTAAAAGTTCAAAAAGTCATAAAAGTGGGTCTAGGAGGTTGTTTTTTCCATGGGGGTGCTCATTTTCTAACCCAGAGCACCCACTTAACTCCTAAACCCACTTTCCTAAGTTTTCGAGTAATTATTTATCTCCAAAATTAAATATTACTCGAAAAACCCAAAAAAGACCAAAAAATGAGTTAATTAAAAAAATAAAAGAAACTTGCCAAATCAGTTTCTGTGAGTTGACAAAGGTAAATATGTTGAGTATGGTTGCCATTGATGACAAGCCATTAATGATAAAGGTTGATGACATGGCTAGCAGCGTATACTAGGTGCCACAAATGACTCATACTATGGTCATTTGTTGAAGATGACATGGCTTATGTGTTGATAATGAAGCCATTACCCTTGAGATGTCCTTGATGCCCTTGCTCATAAGAAATGCTTGAAGACATGGTCATAATGAAGTCCTTGGAAAATCGATTCTACTGTGGTGTCTTTAAGCCATTGAAAAATGCTTGAACCTTTGAGATGAAGTCATTTGACATTTCCTTCACTATGAAGTCTTTGATATGTTGATGAATCACTTTGACCTTATCACAGCATAGAATTCTTTATGATGACGTTGAGTCCTTGATGATCATACGAAGACCTTGCTCACGTTTATGTGGATGGAAAATCAAATATAAAATAAAATTAGTTGAAGTCACCCCTAAGCCGGCCCAGCTGAAATTTAAACTCTTAATGATTAATTTTTTATATATAAAGGTCGGCTCCACAAAATAATACAAAAAGAAAATAAAAATTCAACAAAAGGTATGTCGGCTCAGTAAAAATTTGCAATGAAAAAATGTGTATAAATAACAACTCAACGCCCTCTTTTTGGTGTGTGGTGTGAAAGTTTTATAGCTCTGAATTTCGGATAAATCAGTGAACAATAACAGCCACAGTGGAGGATAGTTGCAGTAGTAGCCCGAAATTAGTAGAGGAACAGACCCGAATTGCAACAAGTTACAACAGTCTTTTTTTGGTATTTGCAGCAGCAGAGGAGATTGAGCAGTCCACTCTTGGACTTGCAGTAGACTCACACCAGTCCCGAATTTACACAGCTCTCAAACAGTCCTAGATATGGGTGGAATGATGCCCTAACCTCACGAATTTGTTCATAATTGGAGAATATGTTTTGTGATGACTTACAGCAGTGTTGGAGGCTTTTTCTACACTTGCTACAGTCCATCTTTGATGACCAATGAACAGACTAATCTTCTTCATACACAGTCTTAAAATTGATGGTGGTTGAAGTCTTGTTTTAAGGCCTTCTGCAGACCTACACAACCCCAAGTGTGAGTTGTTACATGTACTATCCAATGACACAAGCAGTGGGATAAGAAACAATGATGTGTGAGCAAATAAGATGATGAATGCATTGAGGCAGCGAGTGGGCAGCAGTAGGACAATATACACCAGCATACATCCACAGTCTGCTTGATCTGAGTTTTGTTGCACAGTTTGAGTTTGATTATAAACAGTCCTGAAATTGTTCTCCAAGTTTGAAATTGGTTTGGAGGTGACATGATATATTGACGATGAAGTAAACCCTATAAGGAGGCTCTACACAGTCCAAGTGGATATGTTTTGCAGGCCGAGTTTTGGATGCCCTAAATGAGGCAGCAATTACATAATCTTGACATGCACAAGTTATGACGTATATACTTCTACCTTATGATGATATAGTATATACATACATACAGTGAGGTGTGAGCAGTCGTAAACAGTAAAGAAGTGATGATATCTTATGATGGTGATGCCTATGATGCCTAACACTCTATGATAATATGTGATGTACAAGAAGAGCACGTACAGTATACAATAGTGAAGTGTTGACAAAGTAGACAAGATATGACAAGTTGTATTGCAGAAGTTTGACCAGCAGAATGTTACACCTACAAATGATCAGACCTTGATGATTGATGACTTGATAAGCAGTGGTCCTGAGCAGACCAGGCAGAGCTGTAGCAGTGAAGAATGATCAGTAGTGAAGAAGATGAGCAACAGAGATTGAACAAGATGATTGATGAACAACAGTAATGATGGGCAGAGATGATTAGATGATGTGACAGGAATCCTTATGTAATTGCAAGCAGGGTCTTTCAACCTTATTCTTAGTTGGAACTAAGAAAAACCAAGTAGGGTCTTGGCATAGAAGTTGGTGCTTCTCAATCAGTTGTAGCTGATGAAACCTTACGGTTGTAGCCGTTTGAATCAAATATAAAAAGATTACAAAGTTTATACTGTGATGTGTCTCTGATAGTGTGACTTGATAATATGAATGACATGTTTAAATTTGATGAATGATTATGATAGCTTAGTGATTGATGAAAGCATTGAAGTGAAATTGTTGAATGATATACATGTTAAGTATTTAAGAAGTTAAAATTGTCAAAAGTGCTGGCCCACTGATTCATCTCCCTCTCAGTGTGCCATTGTGTCTAACAAAATAGAATTATTCCTAAAGAGTTACAAGTCACCAAAAAGAAAGAAACGGTTGCTAAATATCAAATTGGATTTTAATTTTTTTCCCAATGTAGATTTTTCACAAGTTTTCAGCCACCGGTTTTAAGTAAAAATTATGTCTGTTTATGACATTCTTAGAAAAATAAAGTGCTGGAAATAAACAAAATTATTCAGACTTAAAACATTGCTGTAACTAATCTTTTTTAGTGACAGTAAATAAAATATCACCACGCCATTCAACACACAGAACACTAGTATTTTTGGCCAATGGCCCTGTAAAAACCCACTAGGGGAAAACCAGTGTGAGAGAGAGAGATTTTATTATAAAGAAATTTACAGCAAAACTCAGAAATTTTCAGGCCAACTTATCTCAACCTGGAAGAGAAAATTTTTGCCTCGTTTTTCTTCTCTGTTTTCTGCCTCGCTTTTCGTGCCACTGTACGGACTGTACGAACCGTATGGACTGAGAAATCTGTGCCCATAATTTTTTCTCGAAAATCGTGCCCATAAATCTGCCTCGAAAAACGTGTCCGCTGCTTTGAAAATCGTATCGTACGGACTGTACTGACCAGCAATAAATGATGCTGTCCTCTCCTCGATTTTCGTGCCATCTTTGCTACTGTCCTCTCCTCGATTTGCGTGTTACAAATTTTTCCTTTCTATCTCAGAAAAGGAAATCTCTCTTCTCAGCTCTTTCTTCTCACTTCAATCTGCAAAAGTGAGGCAAAATGCCTTTCCCATGCCTTTTTGAGAAAACCCTAGGGTGAGTTTAATCTAACGGTAGAGATTAGATTAGATCAAGGGCTGGAATTACATGCTCATTTATTTCTAAAATATTAATTTCACTTACCCACTTAAATTTATCAAAAAGTGACTTTAATGCTTTAAAGTCAAATTAAATGCTTTTACTTAAGTCATTTAATGCAAGGGTCACTTTATGTCCCCTCTCTAAGTGGCTAAGGCAAAAGTCACTAGGGGAACACTTCCC
>LPNX010235607.1:679635-746410 GCA_001517045.1 Pseudotsuga menziesii
GACTTGCCCCTCCCCAAAGACTTCGTCAGCATGTCTGCTATCTGCTCATTTGTAGAAATGTATTGAAGCATCACTGCCCCTCTCTGAACATAGTCTTGGATGAAATGATACCTGATCTCAATGTGCTTTGACCTGTCATGGAAAATCGGATTCTCAGAGAGTTGGATGCAACTTTGATTGTCACAGTAAATAACCGTAGCCCTAAGCTCCTGACCAAATAGATTCACCAGCAACTTGCGAAGCCACAAGGCCTTGCAACTGGCCAAATTGGCTGCCATGTACTCAGCCTCTACAGTACTCAATGCAATGGATTTCTGCTTTCGACTGAACCACGACACTGCTGCCGAGCCCAAACTGATACAACATCTGGAAGTGCTCTTTCGGTCTGCCACACTGCCTGCCCAATATGAATTTGTATAGCCAACCAATCTGATCCCCTCTGACCTCCTGTAGTCCAAACCAAAATCCACTGTCCTTGAAAGATAGCGCAACACATGTTTTGCAGCGACCCAATGCACACTCCTAGGCTCAACCATGAACTGGCTANCGGCGCAAAAGTCTCATCATAACCAATACCCTCAGCCTGTGAAAACCCCCATGCTACAAACTTGGCTTTGTACTTCCTCCACACTTCCATGTGCCGCATGCTTCAGCTTGTAAAGCCAACGAGAAGTCACCACTGACTTCCCCTTCGGTCTCAGAACAATCTCCCATACACCATTCTTCATGATGGAATGGTACTCATCCATCATGGCATCTCTCCATACCGAATGCTGGGAGGCCTCCTCAAAAGTAGAAGGTTCAGAATCTCGTGTACAAGCCACCAACACCATGCCCAATTTGTCAGGGATCTTGATGGCTCTCACCTTGTCACTGGGTGTCCCAGCCTTTAAGGCATCCTTCAAGGTCTCCCGAAGCCACTTAGGCTTCTTCTTCCCTGAATGTTCTTCCCACACTGGCCTGCCCTCATTTGAAGAGCTACCGGAGCTAGAAGCCCCAGTCAACTGTGAACCTGAAGTTGGTGTGCCAACACCAGGTGTACATTATAATCCTGATCTCGATCCCCTGTAAGGTGTACCTGTAATAGTAGACCCATCACCCGTCCTCGAAGACCCTGCTGGCCTAACCACTGAACCTGGTGAACCTGTGCCAACACTCTGTGGTCCTGTAGCCCCGGAAACCTGTGATCCTGACTAACTGCTGCATAGATGGAATCTGTGCCACAACTTGAGGTGCAGGGACCTGCTGCTCTCCCTGCTCTGACTCTCTTGACCTCTTGAAGGCTCGCTCCTTCTCAAACTTCACATCCCTCCTCACCACCACTTTCCTCTGAGAGGGAAGGTAAATGCGGAAAGCCTTCGCAGTCTCATCATAACCCACAAAGATGCCCTTCTCTGCAGTGGGCTCCAACTTTGTCCTCTTTTTTGAAGGGACATGAGAGTAAGTCAGACTACCAAATATACAAAAATGGCCAACTTCAGGCTTCTTGCCTGAAAAACACTCCTCAGGTGTCATGTTCCCCACTGCCCGATGGGGACTCCTGTTTTGAAGATATACAGTGGTGCTGGAAGCCTCAGCCCAGAGAAATAAAGGAAGTGACTGGTCATGTAACATAGCTCGGGCTGCTCCAACAATGGACTTGTTCTTCCTCTCTGCTACTCCATTTTGCTCTGGAGTATACGGAACTGTCAACTGTCTCCTGATCCCCTCCTGTCTGCAAAATCCATCAAACTCCTTGGAGGTATACTCACCCCCGTTATCCGATCTCAAGACTCGGATCTTCCTCCCTATTTGGTTCTCCACAAGAGCTTTGAACTCTTGGAATCTCTGCAAGACTTCTTCAGACTTCTTGCTCTTCTGAAAGTAGATCCAGGTCTTCCTGGAATGGTCATCAATGAATGTCACATTATACTCGTATCCTCTCAAGTACACAGAAGACATAGGTTCGCATAAGTCTGAATGTATCAAGTCAAGAGTACCTGTTGACCTGCTATCACTGCTCGAAAAAGCAGTCTTGGTGTACTTTCCAAAGCACACCCCCTGCACACATCGCTCTGCCTTGTGTTGAACTCCGGTAAACCTGTCACCATGTGCCTCAACAACCCCAAGGTTGGATGATTCAAGTGAGCCATCCTCCTATGCCAAAGCTCACACAACTCACTGCTACTGCTATGTGCTAAAGCATGCTACGGCTGAAACAAGAGCCTATACAGTTTCCCACATCTCGCTCCAATGGCAACTGAAGCAGATGGTCCTGCAGTCTTGGGAAACATATGCATGTGTCCATTAATGAAAGACACCCCAAGACCCTGATCCTCGATCATGGAAACTGACACTAGGTTCTTCTTCAGCCCAGGTACATACAATACATCCCGCAATACCATGGGACTCATGGGCTCCCTCTGAAATGTAATGGTCCCACGACCAACTGCATTGGCTACTGAGTCATCTCCCAACACAACCTCCACATCTGTCTCTTCCTGTGAAAGCTCGGAGAACATCTCACAAGCACCTGTCATGTGGCTCGAGGCTCCGCTATCTATGTACTAAGTGCTGGAAGTAGATGCACTATAAGAATGGTCTGTCACACAGGAAAACTGTCTGTCAACATCCACACGGGTGAGAATGGATGCTCTCTCTCTCTCAACATGCCCAGTGCATGGTGAAAACTCACTTTGAAATCTAGCTGCAAAATCATCGATCTCAGCTGAAGCGGCTGTCTGCTGCTTCTTCTTCTTCTTGTTCGTACACGTAGTAGCATAGTGTCCCATCTTATGACATGCAAAGCACTTCACAATGCTCATATCTTTCTTCTGCCCATTCTGCTGCTGCTTGGCCCCACCCTTCTTGGGACCCTTCTTGCTCTTCTTCTTCCCTTTCGCTGTCAATGCCACATCCTCCTCATCTCCCCTACTAGTAGAACCACTACACGGTAAGAAACCCCTGCGAGACTCCTCCTGAACAAAGTCATCACAGACCCTGTCCCAAGATGGTAAGTTCTCTCTGGCCACCAACCCCTGAACAAACACAGTCCAAGGTGCAGTCACCCCATTCAGGGCTGTCCGCACTAACTCAGGACCAGCAACCACCACCCCCACAGTTGCAATCTCATCTCTCACCTGAGAGATCCTAGTAAGATAGGCTATACACACTTCTCCTTTGACCATCTTGATGTTTTTCAGCTTCTCCCTAAGCACCATCTTCCTGTTTTCATTAGTACTCTCAAACAACCCGGTCAAAGCAGACCACATCTCATGTGCATGATCCTTCCGTTGAAATGTGAGGAATAACATGATCTTTAACAACATCCAAGATTATCCTCATGGCTTTAATATCTTTCTTATTAAAGGCTGCAAGTAACGCTGCATTAGTAGAAGGGGGAATAACAATGGGATTTGCTGTAGTGTTTCTAACTACCTCTTCCCACAACTCATTCTCCTTCAACACAAGTAAAATCCGGGCTTTCCATGAGACAAAGTTTGCTGCCTCATCCAACCTATCCTCAGTTCTCAACCCCATGGAAGTCATTTTTCTCAAAGAACAAGTTTCAGCAAAAATGTATTATTGCCCACAAAGGTTTTTCTGAATTCTGGAAATGACGGTTTCACTGCTGAAATTTAATTTTCTGCCACAACCCGCACTGATACCATGTAGATTTTTCACAAGTTTTCAGCCACCAGTTTTAAGTAAAAATTATATCTTTGTTTATGACATTCTTAGAAAAATAAAGTGTTGGAAATAAACAAAATTTTTCAGACTTGAAACACTGGTGTAACTAATCTTTTTCAGTGACAGTAAATAAAATATCAGCACGCCATTCAACACACAGAACACTAGTATTTTTGGCCAATGGCCCTGGAAAAACCCACTAGGGGAAAACCAGTCAGAGAGACAGAGATTTTCTTATAGGGAAATTTACAACAAAACTTAGAAATTTTCAGACCAACTTATCTCAACCCGGAAGAGAAAATTGCTGCCTCGTTTTCTGCGCCAAATAGAAAAAAAAATCGAACTCAGATTTTTTTTCTTCTTTGTTTTCTGCCTCGATTTTCGTGTCGCTGTACGGATTGTACGGACCTCGAAATCTGTGCCCAGAATTTTTTTCTCGAAAATCATGCCCAAAAATTTGCCTCGAAAAACATGCCCACTGCTTTGAAAATTGTACCGTACGGACTGTACAGACCAACAATAAATGGTTCTGTCCTCTTCTCGATTTTTGTGCCTTCTTTGCTGTTGTCCTCTCCTCGATTTGTGTGCTGCAAAATTTTCTTTTCTATCTCAAAAAATGAAACTTCTCTTCTCATCTCTCTCTTCTCACTTCAATCTGCAAAAGTGGGGCAAAATGTCTTTCCCATGCCTTTTTGAGAAAACCCTAGGGTGAGTCTAATCTAACGGTGGAGATTAGATTAGATTAGATCAAGGGCTGAAATTAAATGCTCATATTTTATTTCTAAAATATTAATTTCACTCACCCACTTAAATTTATCAAAAAGTGACTTTAATGTTCTAAAGTCAAATTAAATGCTTTTACTTAAGTCATTTAATGCAAGGGTCACTTTATGTCCCCTCTCTAAGTGACTATGGCAAAAGTCACTAGGGGAACACTTCCCTAGGTACGAAACTAACACGCAAGAGGGGCGCCTTTTCCAAGAAAGAAAGATTTGGTTTGAGGTTAAGCTTTTGGCATTTTGGTAATTGCCTTCTTTATGCCCCAAAGCATGGGGGTCCAACTCACATCCAATTCACACCAAGCTATCAAGCTCATCCTTTAGCAAGTGTGCCTTGTCATGTTGAGTTTTTCTATTTAAGAGAGCAAGTTCTCTTCATTTCGACATCAGGAAGTGTGGAACCTCTGCTTGTACTTTGTTACAATTTTTTCATCATTGATTAATAAAAGGCTTTGGAGTCTGATGCAAGTGTGGTATATGGTGTTCGGATGTATGTTCTTTTATGCAATATTGAGGTAATCTGTAGATTTTTCGCAAGTTTGTATATGTTCGGGATTGCTGGCTTTTGAAGGGAACTGTGTTCTAGTAAGATAGGATGTAATACTTTCATGATTGCTTGTTATTATTATTTGTAATAGAATGCTTATGAATTTTTGATTATTCTTGCTTGAAATTCATACTTTCGTTAAATATCTGTTATTGGGTAACACCGACATTTAATCCCCATTGCAAGTTTTGTAGAGTTTTTACAGGTTGCCTAAGCTGGAGGTTTGGATGAGCATGTTAGCTCTGCTTCTTCTTCAGTAGTTCTTGAAGAAAAGATTTCATCCCACTGGCAACACTTTGTGGACATCTCTTTTCCTTTCTTTGCTTATCGTTCAAGCTTGATGATACATTTCCGACACAAATTTCAAGCTTTCTTTCAGTTACTAGTTCTTAGTGCATAGCTAAATCTCATTTAGAGAGTATCTTATCAATTTGATTTAAATATGCATTTGAAAGTTCAGATCTGATTTTAAAAAATAATATTTTAGAGGATCTAGCTTCTAACAAGTACTAATCTGGCATTTAAAATTTTCTATCTTTAAAGTACTTGAAAATTTTGTTAAATTTTTTATGTTTTTAAATGATTATCTAGCATCTTTGGCTCATATTTACTCGCTGTTTTGCAGCAAAATGTGATCGAGTAGATAGGCACTCTGGTGAAATTTTGAAGATCTAAGCTATCCGGAGATCTAGATTCTAAGCTATCCGGAGGCCCCTCATCTTTCTACTTCTTCTGTGGCTAATTTTTTAAGGCCTCAAATCTTGTAAATTTGTGTTTCCTATCCTACAAGGGAACACAAATATTCTTCATTGTAATCATTGTAAAAATAGAGGCAAGTGGGCAACCAAGTGCCCACACCCCATATCCCCTACGGAGATTCGCATCTTTTTTAATTTTTTCAAATTTATAAGTTTTTACTTTCTTGCTTTAAAATTAACAAATCCAACTGTGTTCTTGGAAACGAGAGTATGGGTACAGAGATTTTAACCAACTCATATAAAAGTCTAAAATCTTTAAAATAAACAAGGCTTCAATTCTTGTATGCTCTTGTGAACACTGCAGGCCATTGGCTGAATCTGCGGGACAATCAGAAAGGGATTGGAGTGACTAGTAATTAGTCTAACACTTCAATTAATCCCAAAAGTGAAAATTCGACACTTACTCGAAATTACTCTTTAGTGGGGAAATTCATCAAGTGAAGCGAGAACTACTAGAAAGTGACTGTGGGCCCCCGGTAGGCTACACCCTTGTTGGTGTAGTGTTGAACACAACCCCACAATTCCATCTAGCCCACACGTCACTGTGAGAGCCACTTCCTAGTAAATTTGGACATATTCCACGTATCCCTTGGGTATATTTGGAATCCCCTTTTCCCTTAATAATTAGATCATTGCCACATTTTAATAAAATTGACCAATAATCAACCCACTCCTTAATCATGCATCTAATTAATTTAAAAGGAATTAACTGAGACAACTGCAATACTTATTGACACATCACTAGCAACCCTCATTCACGCAAGCACTCCATTAGAACTGGTCTATCTGACATTCTTATTTATTGTTGATATTTAAGTTAATCAACGTGTTGTATGGATTTGGAATGTTATTTTATGTGCTAGTTATTTAAATTATTTGCAGTTCATCTTAGTTTCAGTATTTATCATTACATCTCCTAGATTAGTTGTTTTACTAGGGACCACCCCCCTTGGCTTCGCTAGGAGAGAACCTAGACGGAGGAGTCAAGTTCAAGTGACAACACTTGACTCTTGCTTGCCCCCAACGTCGCACCCAGTGGCTCAAAGATTTCTGCCATGTGACCCGAGGTGCGAATTAGGCGGCAACAGGTTGCTAAGGCTTGATTGTCATCTTCACCCATCTTCTCTTCTCTAGATTCCAATCTAGCTTCTTCTTGTGTGCATTCTTCCCACAACCTACTAAACTTGATGGTGAGATCAAGCTCACCATCAACCTGTACTTCATGCTCATCTTTCTCCACTCCCCCAACTATGCTTTTAAGGAGATCCTCATCCAAATCCTTGGGTCGACTCCCGAACTTGATGGTGTAATAGTCTTGAAAGAACAATGCTACACATACCTCATCACCCAAGGCTAGATATCACTGATATCGAGGCAAGTGTCGAAGTGCTGCTAACCTCTACAAATTTTCAGCCAAGATCTTTCGCATTGTCTTCATGCTCTCACAAGCTAGCAAGAAACCTGTGCTCTGGCATGCACTTCACCAAATTCATTGACATGCATCAACATGCACTGATATGCACACCACTAGAATTGACATGCACTGCCATGCATCAACATGCATTGACATGCACTGCCATGCATTGACATGCACTGCCATGGATTAACATGCACTAACATGCACCTTTATTTAATTTGCTATGTGCCCACAGCTGGTGAGGATCATGCTTTGATACCACTGTAATATGCCAAGTAGTGATAACTACCTTCTTAACTGAGTTTTCTTTCACTTGGTTTTAGTCACTGTTGATATAGGTGCTTGTTGATCTGTTACATGGGATTGCACGATGGTTAATTGTTTCATAGATTAGTTACAGGCCATATTAATAAACATCATAACCCCAATATCATCAAGCTTGACAGCCGATGTGAATATATATGTCATCAAACTTTGAAGCCCCAAGGAAATAAGCCAAGCCTGCTTATTCAATTAATAGGTAGAAATCACTCTAATAATACATGAAAATCAAATATCAAAAGATATAACAATTCTGACCTTTACTCAACAAATGGTGATGAACATTAAATGATTGTAGCAGTTGATAGTTCGTGTCGATGGATCTTAATAAATGTGCTTTAAACAATGATATTCTTAGATTGTTGATGGCTGTAGTTGCTCATGCATAACTCGTGTGTCCTTTTTCAGTGTCTCAATCTTTAGATATGTAACACGCTACTCTTGACAGGCATACAAATCTCCCTTCCATGGATCGATATTTAAACGGTGAATCAAATGGTACTTGGTATTCTTGGTAGTTACACAACCTCTTTATTGATCCACACAACTTCTAAGGTTAAGCTTGTGGCTTCTCCAATAATCAACAACTTGTTATGTGGGCTCATGCCTCCTAGAAGATGATACGAGCATCTAGTAAGAGTTTACTTTTCAAATGTTTATTCTCTGTCCATGAAAGAGAAGGACTAATGCACGAATAGGTTAGGGCCTTCTTCTATGACAAACACCAGCTATATATGCCCACGCCCTTACTCTACCCATGCCACTGTCAAAAGAAGACCTTGCTACTAAGGTGTTGCCTATACATAATTTTTCTGCCCCCAAACTTGATGAGTTCTATGTTGCTCTTACTGTGAAGAATACACCCTCTTACAATGGAAAGGGTTGCTAACAGGACCACGATATCAACAACACAGTTGCAACAATGAAGGATGTGATCTTTGCCCAATATTTAATAAGGGTTTGTTTCTCTCAACAAGTTATGAACACACCCTCCTTCAGATAACAATGAGACCTCTAATGAATGCACCCTCCTTGTACATAGGATTCGAAGGGTGCGCCCTCACTATCTAATCCTTCTCAAATTCAAACCACAGTTGTGATAAATCGACTAACTGGTATGAAACTCGAACTATGAACTCAAAACTCAATAAACTCTGTCAATCTTGAAGCACAGTGATAGATCTGGATGCTCTATCCTCTGAATTGACTAGGTTGGATAGATTTCACCATCGAAGCCAATGTTGGCTAAGGGAATTCGCCCTCAATGCTAAACAACTCTCAGAGCTCTCAAACCAATTCTCAATAACGAATAATAACAATGCATATGTAAAGAATTCTATTTGCCATATTTTATTCTTTTTTTTGACTTGTACATGCCGCATGCATGCAACTTTAATGATGCATGTTGCATGCATTTTGAATTAGGCCTCGCATGTCACACATGCCAATTGATATTGCTTAAGTGTTCCTCTTTATCTGCTAACGGCTTAATATCACTGCTAATTGTGTGCTTTCGTCCAATGTGGCATCGGTCACTAGTTATTCCCTGTTTATTAGTGACAGAATATTACAAATTCTCCCTCGCCAAAGATTGCTTGTCCTCAAGCAATTGCAATGCAACTCCACAATCAATCAAATTGAACCAATTGAATCTAGGGATGATCCTAGGGTTCTAGATCATCCTAGGAGATCTAGCCCCCTTTACTCAAAGTATTGTATTTCGAGGTACCATCACAGGGGACCTCCTAAAAGCATCCTCTGTCAACCACTGGTACCACTATACTACCAGTCATTGTAATTCCAGGATCCCGAATCAATCTAAGAACTACGGAGTACCTACTTCATCCCTTATTGGCCTATATAGTATCAATCATCTGTCATCTTTGCTTGTATAATAAACTAATTGTCGTATGGACTTGTATGCCTACATAAGTTCCAATATCCCATATGAATATGAAGTTAGTGCCACTATTCTTATTCTTCCTTAGTACCAAATACACCAATGGAAGAGCATTGTCACCATACAATGCCTAACCTTGAGTCATACCAATGCTTTCCTCTTCCCCCATGCCATGCTCCAATAATTTTTCAATCTCTACTGTATGCTTAAATGTCCCACCTGGATCCCAGTGGCAACTTGTGCATCTTTCATCCCAAATATCGAAGGGCTCCGGTTGTACTATACCCTTTGTTAGGAATTCCTTCCGACGAATCGCCCACTCAATTGGACACCAACTCTTAATCTGTCTCCAATCGAACCCCTGAAAGGGACCTTGTGCATAAGCACTATCACAAGGAATAATCCCACCAGGATGACATTATGCCCTTCTAATTTCAACTGGAATGCTCATATAGTGCTGCACTATCTCTCGATCCTGGCTAACCTGTAAAAACCACCTGGAAGATTTCACTCCTCCCTCATACCAAACTCCCTCTCCACTATGAAGGTACTGCAAGCTTGGTCTATGTACTGTTGAAGAGGACTGCTCGGAAATGCAAGAGTATGCTTCCTTTGTTTCCCGATAAAAAATCTAACTGCTCTTCAATACTAGAAAGCTTGGCAGCTGACTCGACACATACAACTTGAAGAACTTTAAGCTGAACATATCGCTTAATATGATGTCCCAGAGTATCTTGGTCCTCTCTTTCATTGCTAGAATTCCTTCTTTAAGAAGTTCAATTTTCTTTTGTGACTATCATCTGGGAGCTCTTTAATCCCGATAGATGTCTTTATTGACGGCTATGTTGTCCTTCTGTGACTATCCATCCTGCAAACTGACCATATGGTAATTGTCTGTAACATCTGTCCAACCATCCCTATTCTGAAGTATGCTCTGTCTCACGCTTGTATAAACTCTCCCTAACCTCCATGTGCAGCTATCGGTTGCCCACTGTCGGGGCTGTTGTGCTCACTTCCTTGTACCTCATCCTCGTCACTACCTTGTAGAATCTCATATGCTCCAGCCTCCTCATGTATCTCGCTTGTCATAATTGTCTAGATTCCTGCTGTAGATGATGAAGAGTGTACCAACTCCAACTCACCACACGACCTATCCACAATCTAACCATCAGAAGTGGTGGTTTCGCTAGACTCACAGAATAGCTCTAATGCTACCTCCTCATGCACATTCTCATCATGTACTGCCAACTCCAGATCAAACTCACCATCAACAACCTGTACTTCATGCTCATCTTTCTCTACTCCCCCAACTATGCTTTTAAGGAGATTCTCATCCAAATCCTTGGACTCGCTCCCGAACTTGATGGTGTAATACTCTTGAAAGGACAATGCTGCACATACCTCATCGCCCAAGGCTAGATACTCCTGATATCGAGGCAAGTGTTGAAGTGCTGCTAACCTCTGCAAATTTTCAGCCAAGATCTTTCTCATTGTCTTCATGCTCTCAGAAGCTAGCGAGAATCCTGTGCTCTGGCATGCAGTTCACCAAATTCACTGACATGCATTAACATGCACTACACCAGAACTGACTTGCACTACCATGCACTCTCATGCGCTAACATGCATTGCCATGCATGATGCATCAACATGCACCGACATGCACTACGATGCATTGCCATGCATGATGCATCAACATGCACCGACATGCACTACGATGCATTGCCATGCATGATGCATCAACATGCACCGACATGCACTACCATGCATTCACATGCACCTTTATTCAATCTGCTATGTGCCCACAGCTGGCGAGGATCATGCTTTGATACCACTGTAATATGCCAAGTAGTGATAACTGCCTTCTCAACTGAGTTTTATTTCACTCGGTTATAGTAACTGCTGATTTAGGGGTTTGTTGGTTTGTTGCATGGGATTGCGCGATGGTTAATTGTCTAATAGATTAGTTGCCTGCCATATTAATAAACATCATAACCCCAATATCATCAAGCTTGACAGCTGATGTGAACATATATTTATTCAAACTTTGAAGCCCCAAGGAAATAAGCCAAGCCCGCTTACTCAATTAATAGGTAGAAATCACTCTATTAATACATAAAAATCAGATATCAAAAGATATAACCATTCTGACCTTTGCAAATGGTGATGAACATTAGATGACTGTAGCAGCTGATAGTTCGTGTTGATGGAGCTTAAGAAGTAAGCTTTAAACAATGTTATTCTTGTATTGTTGATGGCTGTAGTTGCTAGTGCTCATGAATAAATCTTGTGCCCTGTTTCAGTGTCTCAATCTTCAGATATGCAACACGCTACTCTTGACAGTCATACAAATCTCACTTCCCTGGACTGATATTTAAATGGTGAATCAGCTGGTACTTGGTATTCTTGGCAGTTAAACTACCTCTTTATTGATCCACACAACATCTAAGGTTAAGCTTGTGGCTTCTGCAATAATCAGCAACTTGCTATATGGGCTCACGCTTCCTAGAAGATGATACGAGCCTCCAGCAAGAGTTTACTTCTTAAATGTTTATTCACTGTCCATGAAGAGAAGGACTAATACACGAATAGGTTAGGGCATTCTTCTATGGCAAACACCAGCTGTATATGCCCACGCCCTTGCTCTATACGCAAATAGGTTAGGGCCTTCTTCTATGACAAACACCAGCTGTATATGCTCACGCCCTTACTCTATACCCATGCTACTGTCAAAAGAAGACGTTGCTGCTAAGGCGTTGCCATTAGATGAATTCGCTGCCCCCAAAGTTGATGAGTTCTACGCTGCTCCTACTGTGAAGAATGTGCCCTCTTACAATGGAAAGGGATGCCAACAGGACCACAATATCAACAACACAGTTGCAACAATGAAGGATGTGATCTTTGCTGAATATTTAATAAGGGTTCACTTCTGTCAGCAAGTTATGAACATGCCCTCCTTCAAATAACAGTGAGATCTCTAATGAATGTGCCCTCCTTGTACTCAGTCTTCTAAGGGTGTGCCATTGCTGCCCAACCTTCTCAAAATCGAACCACAGCTGTGTTAAATCGACTGGCTGGTATGAAACTCAAACTCTGAACTCAAAACTCGACAAACTCTGTCAATCTTGAAGCACGGTGATAGATCTCGATGATCTGTCCTCTGAATTGACTAGTCTGGATAGATTTCAACACCTAACCCAATGATGGCTAAGGGAATTCACCCTCAACCCTAAACAGCTCTTAAAGCTCTGAAACCAATTGTCAATGATGAATAATAACAATGCATACCTAGAGAATTCTATTTGCCTTCTTTTATTCCTTTTTTGACCTTTACTCATGCATGCAACTTTAATGACGTGTATTGCATGCATTTTGAATTAGGCCTCGCATGTTATGCATGTCAATTGATATTGCTAAAGTGGTCCTCTTTATCTGCTAATGACCTAATATCTAAGTTGCCAGGAAATGTGGATGCGGGGACGGGGACGCTACTTTTTGAAACAGGGTACTTGGGTTCGTCGGGGTACTGTATATATATATATATATATATATATATATATATATATATATGTATAAGTAATTGTAAAAAATAAAATTAAAAAGTTCAAACTTTAAAGTTTAAAAGCAATGAAACATAATGATTCATAACATGTCATATGCATATTTCTTCAAAATTCATTGATTCAATGATTCATCATTCATTCAACTGGTTATTTTTAAAATAAATTTTAAAATATGCATCCCAAGGTTATTTTTTATTTTATTTTTAATAAATTGTTCATTTCTCATAAAAAAGTTCATAACAGTTATCACTTATTAAATAAGTTAAATAACTACTTAAGTGAATAATATATATATATATTTAAAATTCAAAATTGAGTAAAAAATTAAAATTTTAAATTTTTTAATTAACTTTAAGAATTAGTATTACGATGTCAAAATTTAAAAATAAAATAAAAATTTTATTTACAAATGTGATAACTAGACAGTGGGCTTACCGTCTTGGGCTGCCGCTGGACGAATTGGACAATGGACTAGAAGACTGCTGTAGTAGCCTCTAGACAATGGAGTAGAACAAGCTATCGTTGTGGAGAATTCGAGGTCAATTCGGCCTGTACTCTGAAGACTGCCGCTGTGGAGGATTTGTGGATGCTGCTATTGCTTCGACGCCGCCCTTGCTGTTATTTGGACGTTGCCCCTGCTCGTGGTCGCTCTTGCTGTAGATGCTACCGCCAATAGAAACGATAGCAACAAAGAGTGGGTCGTAAAGGTAGGGTTGGGAAGTGGGGGCGTTGGTTAATCGGGCATGGAAACCCACGATGAACCCACGGTGGACCCACGCCAAATTTAAAATCGCGGTACGACACACCCAATCAGCGCAAAGAACCTTGTTTTGTCTGCCGGTGAATCAGGTTCTTTCCAAATAAACCGGGTTCATCTAGGTTTGCCAACGGTGAACCCGTACCTGAACCGGGGACATAGGTTTGTGAACCTGGTTCTGGTTCATGAATCCTACCCCTGGGCTCACGAACCCATGCAACATAGCTTAATATCATTGCTAATGGTGTGTTTTTGTACTATGTGGCATAAGTGATTAGTTAATTCCCTGTTTATCAGTAGCAGAATATTACATTAGACTAGAACTAGAGACATCACTATGAACTCCACCTTGAAACAGTTCATTCAAACCAATTGAGCTAACCCGCTGGGCTATGATATATACATTAGTTATTTGATTAATGTATGCATCTTCAAGTTATTAAGGTCACTTTTAGTTGTGCTTTAGTAAGCATTACGGGTTTTTCTAATATTGCCAGTAGGTCATTATTCAGGGTATTAACTTTACGTTATTTATGGAAAATATTCTTTTCTTGCAACTGATTATCTTGGCAATGCCTTCTGCAGCATATTTACTTGGGAGCACTTTACGGTTTACTGGCTTTGAAAGGTGTATTAGTGGATGATTTTGCAGCCTTTTTAACTGGATCTATTGGCCCGTATGTTTTTCTTCCCCATTATTATGCAACTACATGATTGTTCTCATCTTTTGGCATATCCTTTGTGAAACCTTCTGCATCACTTTGGTTGAAGAACATTGAGTTTTTTAAATGTTTCTTATTCTTAAAATAGTTAGCTGATTTTGGTTTTTGGGAAGTTCAAATTTGTTTTGTTAATATTTGAATTTACGGATCTCCCTTCATTTTGATTTTCCATAATATCATTTTCAATATTAAAGTTGAGATTTTTGTATACTTATTTGTTTAGCTAGGTTGGTGTACTTCTTCTAATGTAAGTGTAACCTGGTCATACAATTTCATCGTTTAACTAAATGGGGCCTTTTTGCAGTAGAAACTGGTTTTATGGAAATCTTTTAGTTTGTTTGGTCATGAAGGCTTCTTGACTTAAATGTAAATCCAAAACAAGGAAAACTAGCCAAGAATCTACATGGAGCTCACATTTCAGAGAAAACTGTCATTTTCTCATTTACTGCTTAAAGAAATAATTACTGAAAAAACCGTAGGCATTTAAAAAGACATCATTAATGCATGGTTAGTTAGGTACTCAGTTGCCATTATTGTATGAGCTCTTTTCTTGCACAAATAATACTTCCTAGCTTCTGGAGATCTTTTCCATCTTCATCTGCTGTCATGTAATAAAGCTTGCTTAAGCTTTTAGACTTCAAGGTTAGAACATGAGGATATAAGAATTCTGTCTCCAATCTTGGACATTAGGAACCTATATACACTCCAAGAGGGTGATATTAACATCTCATATTTTGTATTTTCCACAAATTTAAGGAAAGGTCTGTGGGTGGATTATAATTTATGGACACTTTCTACATGCTCAATGATGACTAGGATGCAACCAAATTGTTGAGTCCTTTAGGAGCTTCCTCTAAGAGTCCTGTAAGCTTGTTACTAGATTCAGGTAATAAGTTAATTAATCCTTTCCAGTTAAATTGTTCTCTAAGCTTAACATTTAGCTTCAGCCTTCAGGTATAGTAGGTTTTGTGTTAGGATTAGGACTTGATTAGTGAATTGTTTTCTAGGCTTAATTGCTATACATAGCAAGCCTTTCTTCCTAGTATAAATTGCTTAATAGCTAATCATAGTCCCTGCAACCAATTATAAACAGATAGCCCTACTACTAAAGAATTATGCTTTTGTCTTGGCATAGACGCGCTACATAAATGAAGAAATTAGATGAGGAATTAGAAAATCTTTTATGGTCCCTTAGCTTATTGTACCATTTAGAGTACATCTTAAGAAAGCTCAGAATATGATGAACCGTAAGACCTGCTGCTTTGTATTGTTTGTGTGTTTAATGTAGTTAATGCAACACAATGTGGTCTTATTGTAATCTTGACTTGTGGACCTAATGGCCATTAAAATATTTTACAATTCACTCTTAGTGGTCAGTTATAGCTCACACTGGGGGTTAGTAGGTGGATTTTGTGGTCCCACGTGTATGGGTTTCAGAGTAGCTAATCTAAACCCCACTGCTATATATTCAAGGCTTTGCCTTACTTGCAACTGTCATTTGAGATTTGATTAGATAAATATTTGTGAGAGTGGAGTTTTTCCTGTGAGGGTTTTTTCCACTATAATCTCATGTTTTTGGGTTGTTCATGTGTTGCATGTGTGGAAACTCTACTTTCCTAATGTTTGTAGCTTTCTACGAGCCTCCTCATCTCTGACCGTTTGTGCTCAAGCTTGCTGTGGATTTCATTTGTTTTTCACCCATTTGATGAGGATGTGAAACGGCATTGATCTTTTGAACTCTGTTCAGGAAAAAGGAGGCCGTGAATCTGACCTTAGGTTTAGCGTACTTTCAGGTTAGGTTAATTTTTTACCACAGTATTTCTTTTGCTTCGATTTTTTTTTAAATTCACACTTGAATACTGGGTTTTTTAATTCGCACTTAAGGACTCTGCATTCCTTGACTTCTCTTACTTATCCAAAGGAAAAATACATACCAGACCTTTTAAGGCCATTTAGAGAACTAGGATATTCCTTTGGAAAACCTCTTCAAGGGGCATATGGAACCATAAGTTTTGGGTTGTTGTGCTTGATGCTTTTCTAAGTTCGATACTGAAAAATGAGTTTCATTAGAACTCTATAGGGCAGGATTAGGAATGTAGTTTTGTATTCCATTGAGAGCAAAGAAAATGTTATTAAGACTCGAAATCACTTATCTAGTCTAATTAAGTTTCTATGAAAGATTGTAATTTATTCTTACAAATTTGTTGATGATGGGTGTCTAAGCTCTGTTATCATGGATCTTGTAGTTTCCCTGTAGAGTAATCCTATATAGGATGTGGCAGAGGGGACAAGCAACCAAAGCCATGACCTACGAATACCCTAACCCCCAAAAGATGGATGGTTGTCACACCGGTTAGGATATCCTTCGATTTATGCCATGGAATGCCCAAGTGACAAAGGGGGAGACCCAGATCTTATCCTAGAAGGATAGACCTAAAGCAAGTCACCAGATCAAACCCTATTGGAGAATACGTAAGGTGAATGCTTGAAACCCTAGATTTAAGGGATACGCTACAAATTAAGGAAATGCTTGAGTAGAGGTGGTTAAGGAAGTTGGTAATGTTACTCAAGAATGACAACACAATGGCTTAAGGAATTATGATCAGATCTAGGATCGGTGTGTTCGTTCACTTGATCCAACCCGGGACCCTAGGTGGATTTAATCAGAATTATGGAAATTCTCAGAGGTCAGGTTGAATTAGAGAATTATGGACGAGAGACTTGACAATGTAAAAATCCAACCAAAAACCAGAAAAAGAAGCAAGGGGAACTCGCTGCTAGGTTAAAGAGGGGTGCTCTCTCTGCCAAGGATTAGTGCCTGGAGATGGGCAGATGGAGTCTATAGCCTAAGTCACCTAGTTCGAATTCGTGTTCGAATTCGACGACCTTGAAATTCGGCAAAAATTCGGCACTTAAAATTTTGGCTATAAAATCGGCATAAAATTCGGCATTAAGTTTGAATTAGTATAAAATATGGAAATTAAAAAATATATTAAAAAAATCAATAAAATTCATTATAATTCATAATGATAAAATTTTAATTTTAATTATAATTCATTATAATTTACTGATAAGTTGATAATCAGTTTCTATGGGTTTTAAAATCGTTCAAGTTGTTAATATTTACTTAAATTATTAATACATTATAATTTTATAACCGTTAAATTTTATAAATGATATGCTCTTTATGTAAACAATATATATAATAAAAATTTGAAAATTTTAAACTTTATACTTTGTAACTGATTAATAATTAAACAATAAACATAAATATCATATTATCCTTACTTGAACAATAAACATAAATATCATTGTGATCTTACCATAAACTTACCATAAACGTAAGATACCCCCTCGAAGGGAAAATTCGATGTGAATACAGGCAGCAAAGAAAAGTAATTCACGCTGCCTGGCCACAGTCCAGTCAGCAGGGAAATGAATACATGCAGCCCAGGGGTAAGAAACACACAATTTATTTGAATACGATCGGAATTTCTTGGGCAAACACTCAAAATCCATCTGAACTTATTCTAATAAAACCCATAGAAACTTGAACGATTTTAAAATTATAACACTTTTAAAATTATAATGTATTAATAATTTACGAACTTGAACGATTTTAAACGAATTTAAACGATTTTTAAAAAAATTCGTCTTGAAGTTCGAATCGGCGATTCTGATTGGCGAATATGATCAAACAAAATTGGCAGGCTCGGAAATTCGGCGATTTTCGAACTTGAAGTCGAAAAATCGCCGAACACGGTGACTTAGTCTATAGCTGACGCCTAGGAGGGAGAGGGTTTTTTTTAGGTGGTTGACAAAACCCATATTGCCAAATTTGCAGATTCCTAGTGCAAATCGATACGGTGATTTTTCCTACTTCTAACAAGGTTTTTTTTCAGTAAAATAACTGATGGGCAATGCATGAAAAATAAAAAAACAGAGAAAGAAGCTGATAAACTTGCTCGGAATTTGTAGATGTTGTCCTAAATGATGAGGATTGTCCCCTCACCGATCAAATGGAAAATCTGGGAACGTTCTTGGTTGTATTGCTTTGCTCAATGACCCAAACGTCCTCCTTTCCTACAACACAAAGGGAAAATCAATGAGTGAGACAAGAAAGATCGGGATCTGCAAAAATAGAAGCAACTAACAGAGAAATGAAGAGTCATAATGGTGGCAATACAGGCTGAAAACCAAAATGAAATAGCACCAGAGAACCTGGCACTGCGCTGAACCTGTGCTGGAACTGTTCTCCTCTCAACCTTGCGCTGGTGCTGGGTTCTGATAACACTTCTGCTCTTACTCAAAACAAGAGAATCTACCCGTATTTAGACGCAGCTTCTTCTTCACATGTTTTCCCCATGAAATTTGACCATGTTTCTGCTCTCACCCAATATGCAGACCGTATGGATAAATAATCTCAAGTTTTACACAGTTTTTAGATTTTATACAGGTCAAATGCCACGTTGAAACACCATTCCAATTCCTTCTGGGCGATTTTTTTTAATATAGAAAAACATTACTCTGTTTTGCATGTTCCCACGTTTATCCTCCGTGAGCATTCAACCAGATAGTTATAATAACATTGATAAAATATTGATCATCTCAAACGTTGTTAATAAAGACTGGGAACAAAAAACATTGGGGAAAACTTCAGCTTCAACACACCATCAATTCCAGATGGGATCATCAGCGGCAGAAACAAAGACGATCTACAACATCTTCTCATTACATAATTTAATTTTATTTGCCAAATCATGAGGTAAATAGAAACAAAATCAAACCCACTTACAATGGCCAATGGACTGTAGCAGCTCGCCCATTATCATTCACAAGTGTGCAGAAGAACTCCCAGTTATATAAAATCCCCAAATATTATTCGGCTATACAGACAAGCACTGTGGCTTCGATCAAGATTCCCACTCTTGATCTTCGTACCGAGATCTTTTTCCTCTGTGTGTCTTTCACTCCTACCCTAATTTTCTCCCCCACAATGATGCAGAGTTAAATCCCCTTTCTTTCCATATAAACCATTACAGAAATCGCTCTGTAAATCCATTTATGCTCTAATGCATTCAGCACATGCATTTTTCTCTTATAAACGCAGAAATTGAAATCCTTTCGGTTTCTACCCAATTTCAAATGAACTTGCACAGAAGCTTTGGCTTTGTCAAATACACAATTAACAGGTTCCCTTTCAGGAATTCACTAAGTTTTCAGAAGACTTCCACAGAAGTTGGAACCATACTGGTCCTGCCCAATTTCACAATAACCGGAATCTCATTCAAGAATGCTATCTAATTCTCTATACAATCTTATCAAGAGAATTTCTTGCACAGTCAATCATATTCATCAAACCTAATTACAATCTCAGATTTTAACAGAGTAATACCCACAATAACTTCATGAATCTGCTCTTTTCTCATTCAAGATTTAACTGTGCATGCATGAAAGAAATCCTATTCTACTCAGTCTATGGCCTGATACGTCTCTCAATGGCCATCTTCTCTGCACTCTCCCTCTCCGAGTTCTGCTAATGGCTATATACATTCAATTACTCATTATTGCTCTTTCTCAAGTCATCCCATTACTTGAGGGATTTGTTACGTGACTCAACATTAACATTGACACCTATCTATACTAGGAAATAAAACACTTTACAAGAGGTTTTTAATATTTTAACAATTGACCCTTCTTTGGCTAGTGTCAAGACCTTAGGATCTGACCTAAACATGTAGAGTTTGAACTTGAGAGCCAATGCTCCTGCATCAGACTCCCAAAGTAGAAAGAAAACATGATCACCTGATCGTGTACCTCCAGTATTCATCTTTCCTGAGTCCCAAATTCTAGTTTGCTCCTGTCCATAAGCTGCATTGTCTTCATTATCCTCTGGCTGCAATCTTCCAAGCTTCCAAATCTTATGCTGAAGTGCTCCACTGTCTTTACCCTCATCATTTTTCATTCTCCAATCATTTCCATAGTGGACTATTTGCTTGACTCTGCTGTAGCTCTTTTTAGGCATCTGCATTAACTCCCATAGTTCATCTATGGCTTCTTCCAATTCAATCTTCTGCTGAAAACAAATCTGATCTTTATTACTCTGCCATTGCATCTTACTGTACTTTATCCATTCTTCTGTAAACTGCTGATTGTTTTCTTCAGCTCTTTTTAATTCAATTTCTGCTTTCTCTTGAGTTTACTCCAAATGCTGCCCCAGATATTGCTGCCACCCATGCTTCCTTAATGCTTTTGTAAGCATCTCCCTCTGCAATATCCAGTTCTTGTTCACTGTCTGCAAGTTTACTTTCAAAAAGTAAATTATCTTTCGATTCCCTGACTGCAGCAATGTACTCACTCACTCCCCCCTGTATACTAGCAATCATATCATAGATATGTGGACTAGCATCTGTTTTTGTCTCCTCTATAACTAGAGACACCTCCTTCTTTCTGACTGACATCCTTAACAAACAGTTCAACAATTCACTTGTTACTTGATTCCTTTCAAGTAATTCATCAGTATGTTGATCTTCAGTTTCAACATAACTCTCTTCCTTTTCCTTCTTGACAACCTTCAGTGAATGTCCTTCAACTCCTTGACTGATTTTAGCAATCAGTTTAGCTGCCTTCAGCACTAATACTGACTCTTCTTTAGCTTGAGACATATATGCCTCTCCTTTATCTTCATTATTTCCTTCTTCTTTGTCATCGAGCCAATCATTATGTGATACTATTTCTTCATCCTCTATCAGAATATAATTTTGATTCTCCATCATTATGATAGCCCTAGGTGTTTGTCCAACAATCTTCTCCTGGCCATTCAAATAAGCCAATTCCTCTTTGTCCTCATCAAGAACAAGTTCCATCTCATGAAGCATAACTACTTCATCTGCATTGAAGTCACTCCCTTCATTAAATAAGGAATTTATGAATTCCTTCTGTTGCAACAACTCATCACGGTCTTCTTCTGAAAGACACTCTTCATCATACCTTGCTTGACAACTTTCAACTTCACTCAAGACAACTCCAAGAGATGGATTGCCTTCTGCTATACCTGCAAACACACTCAAATTGTCAATCTCAAAATCACAAGACCCAATGGTCTCAGTCATCAAATTTTCCTCTTGTTGTTCCAAGTCTTCTGCAAGACTCAGAATGTCTTCAGTGCCTTTCTTCTCAGCTTCCTCAGGCACAACATCAGAATGCTTGATGTCCTCCTTTGCTTCTTCCTGTTCTTGGCCATCATAAGCCAAACTATCTCCACTTTCAGCTTTTATTACATACTGAAAAGAAACACTTTCACTCAGCTGTGCATGTGCATTTGAATGAGACCCAGCTGTCCCATCTTCTTTTTGAACATAATTAAAATTCTGCATATCTCCTTCATTCTTTGTGACAATGTTAGCAAATTGTCCTTCTTCATTCTTTTCACCGGCAAACATACACAACATATCAGTTTTAAAACATTGAGACCTCTTGGCCTCACTTGAAGCTTCAGTCTTCAAGTCTTCTCCCAGATACTCTCTTGCCTTGTGTACCTCATCCTCCCACTGAGCATTCATCAGTTGCTCTCTCCTCTTCTGTAGCTTATGCCACCTCAACTTTCTTCTCATTAACCATCGCCATCGCTGGTCTTCTTTGCGTCTCTGTACCAGCTCCATTAACAAATCCAGGTGGATTCTTATCTCGACTTTCTCTTTGTTATACTCTTCATCACTCATTTGCTTCCATATGCCATTTGCTTTGGCATCTTCTTTCTCTCTCATGTGGCTTCACTTTGAACCTCTGCCATGACTGTTAGTAGTCATTTTCTTCTCCATTTCCATGATTTTCTTCATACTCACTCTGAGCTACACTAATCCTCTGCAATAATAGTTCTCTTTCACCCTACTACAGTTACCTCACCGAGCATCTCTTCTGTACTTGGTCTTTTGGCAACACTGGTTCTTTATCTGGAACCTTCTTGAGCACTCGTCTATGCTCCTTATAGGCTCATATACCCAACTCACCTTCACTTGAGAATACTCTACTGCCCTCCTGCATTCCAACCTCAGCTGGGATGATTAGGTTCTGCTGCCACATTGCTCCTTCACTTAGAAACCTCTATTGGCTTCCTTCATCACCGCTTTAAAGCTGTGATCTTTCTGCTAATATACTTTACCAATAGCTGCTACCTACCAGATCTCAATAGACCTGCCACTCCCCTGCAACTACTTCTCCCAAAGTAGCTTTCTTTGGAAACAAATTAAATGCTTCAAATAATCTTCCTCTACACTACACTTGCTGTCCACAAAAACTATAATACTGCATACAATTCACTCATATATTTAAAAATCACACAGTCCATAGCAATTTAATACTCCTTGGATTTGCTTATCAAGGGAACAGATCAATGACTTCTACCATTCACTGTTTGTTGGGTGCTTAACCGCAAAGGTTCTTCAACGCAGCTCCAATAGCAATTTCAAACTCCAGAAGCAAAACTCTTCAATGATGTTTTTAGGGATGTTCCTTCCTCCATAACGATTTGACTTTAAATGGATCTTGCTTCTCAACAAGAATGAATCCAGTGACTATGCTTCACCAAGAAATTCCCAACTCAGCTCTGCAGGAATGAACAAACCTCATTTACACATTCCTTAATCAGGTTCTTCAAACCTGTGATGTTGTAATCTCTGAATTTCTTCCTTTTCAATGAGCAAAGTTGCCTCTATCTTCCTTTTCCAAAGAACATGCCTGCTTTGATACCAAAAAATTGGTGGCAGTAAAGGCTGAAAACCAAAATGAAATGGCACCAGAGAACCTGGCACTACGCTGAACCTGTGCTGGAACTGTTCTCCTCTCAACCTTGCGCTGGTGCTGGGTTCTGATAACACTTCTGCTCTTACTCAAAATAAGAGAATCTACCCATATTTAGACGCAGCTTCTTCTTCACACGTTTTCCCCAGGAAATTTGACCACGTTTCTGCTCTCACCCAATATGCAGACCGTATGGGTAAATAATCCAAAGTTTTACACAGTTTTTAGATTTTATTCAGGTCAAATGCCACGTTGAAACGCCATTCCAATTCCTTCTGGGCGAGTTTTTTTTAATATAGAAAAACGTTACTCTGTTTTGCATGTTCCCACGTTTATCCTCTGTGAGCATTCAACCAGATAGTTATAATAACATTGATAAAATATTGATTATCTCAAACGTTGTTAATAAAGACTGGGAACAAAAAACATTGGGGAAAACTTCAGCTTCAACACGCCATCAATTCCAGATGGGATCATCAGCGGCAGAAACAAAGACGATTTACAGTATCTTCCCGTTACATAATTTAATTTTATTTGCCAAATCATGAGGTAAATAGGAACAAAATCAAACCCACTTACAATGGCCAAATGACTGTTGCAGCTTGCCCATTATCATTCACAAGTGTGCAGAAGAACTCCCAGTTATATAAAATCCTCAAATATTATTCGGCTATACAGACAAGCACTGTGGCTTCGATCAAGATTCCCACTCTTGATCTTCGTACCGAGATCTTTTTCCTCTGTGTGTCTTTCACTACTACCCTAATTTTCTCCCCCACAATGATGCAGAGTTAAATCCCCTTTCTTTCCATATAAACATTACAGAAATTGCTCTGTAAATCCATTTATGCTCTAATGCATTCAACACATGCATTTTTCTCTTATAAACGCAGAAATTGAAATCCTTCCGGTTTCTACCCAATTTCAAATGAACTTGCACATAAGCTATGGCTTTGTCAAATACACAATTAACAGGTCCCCTTTCAGGAATTCACTAAGTTTTCAGAAGACTTGCACAGAAGTTGGAACCATGCTGGTCCTGCCCAATTTCACAGGAACCAAAATCTCATTCAAGAATGCTATCTAATTCTCTATACAATCTTATCAAGAGAATTTCTTGCACAGTCAATCATATTCATCAAGCCTAATTACAATCTCATATTTTAACAGAGTAATACCCACAATAACTTCATGAATCTGCTCTTTTCTAATTCAAGATTTAACTGTACATGCATGAAAGAAATCCTATTCTACTCTGTCTATGGTTTGATACGTCTCCCAATGGCCATCTTCTCTGCACCCTCCCTCTCCGAGTTCTGCCCATAGGCTTACAATCTCCCTTCCAAGGCTGGCTTATCCAACTCTTTAACAAACTCCTAAGAAACCTGTAACGAACTACTATATTTCTATAACAGTTCCTATTTTTAGAACTCCAATCCTATCTTCCTATGACTCATTTAGTTAATGGCCATGTACATTCAATTACTCATTATTGCTCTTTCTCGAGTCATCCCATTACTTTAGGGATTTGTTACATGACTCAACATTAACATTGACACCTATCTATACTAGGAAGTAAAACACTTTACAAGAGGTTTTTAATATTTTAACAATTGACCCTTCCTTGGCTAGTGTCAAGACCTTAGGATCTGACCTAAACATGTAGAGTTTGACCTTGAGAGCCAATGCTCCTGCATCAAATAAAGAAGTAAGACGTCAGGGCAAGTCCCCCCACCAATGCGCCTTCTCCTCAAATCGCCTCCTATGCCTGCAGAATGAATTGGATACAACAAGTGCAAGAAACTATTCCAAAATATCCTTAGTGCAAGAGAAAGACAGTTTCAATCATCATCACATTCAGTTATCCACAAATACATAAGTATTGAATCCCATAAAATCTTCTTTATTCAATATTCTAGTGCCAGAGCTCATCGTTTACAATGGGGGGATTGTTAAAATAGGAGCAACAAAGAAGGTCTTCCTGCATGCATGTGTCTTTGCATGTAGAAGACTTAAATTAGGAAACCAGTTGCAACAAGGAAGGTCTTCCTGCATGCATGTGTCCTTGCATGCAGAAGACTTAAATTAGGAAACCGGTTGTATTTAATTTACTTTTCCTAAGTTTACTTTGGAAAATAAATTAAAATGATCTAAATAAAATTTAGTGAAACACTAGTTAAAATGAAAGTGAAATTAGTGTTTTCGCTTTACCGAAAGTTATAAAAGAAAGGTCAATTGGTGGAGAGGACATAGTTGCATTCTGACAGAGACGGAGGAAGAAGTGTGAGAGAGAATTTTGGCGAAGAAGACGGAGGAGCACTAACTCAGGAAGGAAGCCCTAAATTGTAGAGGAGAGAGACAAGAGACTTCGGCGGAGGTACATCGTACAGCAGCAAGCTACCTTGGGAACCGTGCCATCTCATAGGTTTTTCTCAGTGATTTTTGGGTGTTTCGATTTTTCCATCTAGGGCATAAATCGATTTTTTGATATTGTAAAAGCTCTGTATTTTCATAATAAAAATATCCTCTCATACTGTTGCATCGGTTTTCCCATCTTGGGTTTTGTCCGGGGGTTTCTACCCAAAAATACTGTGTCGTTTCTATTGATGTGATTGATGTTGTAAATGGTTCTCAGTTTTATATTCCACTGCATACTGTAATAAGCTCATGTGTGGTTATTTCAGTTAAATTTAACTATACTGTTTTAGCTCTAGTTGTGCTTTAAAGGAAAATTTACATGGTATCAGAGCTCTAGTGAGCTAAAGCTGAGAGATTTGCAGCAACAGTGATAGATCAGGGGTAGATCTATTGAAGACACATACCTAGACTTCCAAATCTAGGGTTTGACAGGTAACACTTCACTATGGCTATGCAGTTGAGAGTTGAGGATAGACTCCAGGGTGCTCAGAACTTTCCTACATGGAAAGAAAGAATCACAAGGATCTTGGACGTCAGTGATGCAGAGGAGCACATTTACTCTACGAAGGTTGCACCCACAGATTTGGCAGAGTTAATAGCTTGGAAGAAGATTGATTCCAGAGCCATGTTGATTATCATGGATGGAGTGAAGGACCATATAGTCCCTCACCTTTCTGGTAAGAAGACCGCAACAGAGATGTGGACGACTTTGGAGAGTCTGTACCAAAGCAAGAACGAGAACTGGAAGATGGTGCTGCAAGAGAGGATGCGCAACACCAAGATGGTCAAGGGAGAAGGAGTGGTGCCTTATCTCACAAGGCTCACAGAGATTAGGGATGAGCTTGGAGCTTTTGGCTCTAAGATTGAGGATGAGGAGCGAGTTCGAATAGCCCTCAATGGCTTCTCTAAGCCATGGGACACCTTTGTCAAAGGTGTTGTGGCTCGGGAGAAGCTCTCGGATTGGCAAAGACTATGGGATGACTTTGTGCAGGAGGAGACCCGCATGGGTTAAGGATTGGGCTCATCCAACGATGCCCCATAGATTGTGGATGAGGAGGCTCTAGCCCTTACAGGGAAGAGCAAGCTTAAGGCAAAGAGGAAGAAGGATGGTAAGGAGAACCTTGACGTATCAAAGGTCAAGTGTTTTATTTGCCACAAGTAGGGACACTTTGCCTCCCAGTGCCCAAACAGGAAGAAGAAGAGTAACACTCAGGTGGCTGGATTTGCAGAGGTGGATGAGTTCAACAGGAACTTCGATGAGGAGTTTTGCTTGATAGCTTGCATGGCAAGCACCACAGGGAGCAGTATATGGTACATTGACAGTGTAGCATCTAGTCACATGATTGGACATAAGAGATTCTTCAGAGAGTTGCAGGAGGGTGGAACAGGGATCCACGTTGAGCTGGGTGATGATGCGCGGTATTAGGTGCAGGGAGTTGGCACTGTTTCATTTCAGAGGGAGTCTGGAAAACCCCTCAGTTTTGCTGATTTGTTATATGTTCCAGCATTGACGAAGAACCTCATATCAGTCTCCACTCTGGAGGACAAAGGATATCAGGTGAAGTTTCGAGACCATAGAGTGTATATCAGGCCCAAGGGGTCAGATAGGAGCTTGGATCGAGTGATTGACAGAAGGAGCAGGAATGTGTATAGACTACACTTTGAGCCTGCAAAGGCTCTAGTCAGCAGCGACAACAGTTAGGGTGAGTTATGGCATAGGAGGATGGCACACTTACACCATGGAGCACTGCGGCACTTGAGACAGGTAGTCATTGGAGTTCCTCAGGTACATGAGGAGAAGCATAACCACTGCAAGGGTTGTGGTTTGGGGAAGAACATCAAGAAACCTTTCCCACAGAGTGAGCACAAGTCTAAGGAGCCCTTCGTCTTAGTGCATTCTGATGTATGCAGACCTATTAGTGTCCATTCGTTCAGTGGTTATAGTTATTGCGTAACCTTCATTAATGAGAGAGGCATGAGACTTCGACGAAGGTACACCGTACAACAGCAAGCTTCCTTGGGAATCGTGCCATCTCACAGGTTTTTCTCAGTGATTTTTGAGTGTTTTGATTTTGCCATCTAGGGCATAAATCGATTTTATGATATTGTAAAAGCTTCGTATTTTCTTAATAAAAGTATCCTCTCATACTGCTGGATCGGTTTTCTCATCTTGGGTTTTGTCCGAGGGTTTCTACCCAAAAAGACTGTGTCGTTTCTATTGATGTGATTGATGTTGTAAATGGTTCTCAGTTTTATATTCCGGTGCATACTATAAAGAAGCTCATGTGTGGTTATTCAGTTAAATTTAAATATGTTGTTTTAGCCCTAGTTGTGCTTTAAAGGAAAATTTACAGGGATCACCTCTCTTAAATAGTTTGAGAGTGTGTCCACATTTTACCTAACTATCATCCGACAATTGAGATTAAGACATAATCAACGGTGGAGATCAAGAGTACAAAGATCAACACATCTATCAAGTTGACCACTTCAAAGGGGCACACTTTTGCTCAAGGACGCATTCCTAAGGTGGAAAACACGATATAACATAAGATATAACATGATAATACATGAAAGGGGGTCACTAGGGGTTTAATTCACCCTAGGCCCCATTACAACCTAATAATATAAGATATGACCATATAATACATCACTGATTGAAACTGCTGAAGAATTACGTCGCTCAGTGAGGGGCACTCCTTATACATCATTTAGCCAAGTTGAGGGGCGCCCCTTGGGGGCGGTCCTCACTGATTGAGACAACAATAAAATAATCCGGACCCAATATTGACTGAAACTGCTGAAGAATTGTCCGGGGAGCCAAAACACATCATCTGATAAGTTTCCAAGCCATTTCCTTGACCCAACAGGCCAACAGGCCAAATCGTTTTTTCAGTGAATTCCTTAGTTCATTTTTTGGTGGTACATCCTCTGAAAATGAATAAAGTCATCATAACTCTGTCCAGGCTAAGAAGTGGGGCAAACTTACTGTACTAGATGATCTGGAGACATAGAAGAATGGTATAAGTGACTACTCATACCCCCTAGAACACTGCAACGCTCTAGGAGAACCAAAATCACTGTCATCTGTAATAAAATTTGATCATTTGGCCAATATTAAACTGATAATAATCACTGATCACGAGATCTGGGGCGAAACTCTCAAAACTAAAATCGTAGTATTGGTCCTGGGCATGTCTGGAACAAATACAAGCAATGTTGTTTTTTGAGTCACTGCCTTGGGAACCGTGTTTGACTTGGTCAATTGGGTTGACCAGGTCAAAGTACCCAAACTGAAGGTGAGATACTGTATCAATATGATCCTGCATGCATACAAGGTAAGAAATGCTCCAATGGTGTATATCAAAACCCAACTTATATCATATAATTCATAATCATGGTGAAAACAATAATAATAAGTAAGATATACATGTGCCTTTGAAAGATCATTGAACCTTCTGGAAGTCTCTTGTGGATGCCATGCTTACAAAGTTCAAACACTGTGCTAGTGTTGGGTGAGGATGTAAAACAAGGCTAAGGCAAAGGGAGATAACTCATAATTGACTTTGACCATATGATTTTGTTAAGATTTTATATGCTAGACTAAATATCATTAGTGTTCAATACAAATTCACAGCAGTAGCATATGCAGAATCACTGAAAGAAACGCAATCACAAGATCGACACAACATTTATCCTGGGAAACCCTCAAGGGGAAAAAAGCCCAGCAAAACTTCCTCTGTATAAGATGTATAAGATAAAACCCCAAAACAGGTATTCTCCTCCTTGCAGATAAGTCTCTCTCTCTCCTATGCACTACACAAGTGAGTGAGTCTGTGTTATAATGAGTGGCACAACTCCTCTATTTATACACATTGAGTCAACTGACTTTTACCCTAACCAAGTCGGCCCCACTCAACTGTCTGGGTCGACTTCTCTAGGGAAGACTCAAAACAGTATATTATATTATTTATTAGGGTGCTAAAAACCCGACACACAATGGAAGCTTTACCTCATGACTCTATGATGACCAATTACAATAGTACCACCTTGACGGAGGAATAATAACATCTCCCTTGGGTTTCATCAATAAAATACATTTAGAATATCCTTTGAAGTTACAATATTTCAACACTCCCCCTTAACTAGAAGGTTATTCTACTGACAACATCATCATAGACTATAGGAGAACAGAGAGACAATACATTCAGTAATATCGAGGTAATACATCTATACGTCATAGGAAGTTTTCACAATCAGTAACTGGAACAGTTACTCTTCATCTTCTGCATCACCCGATCACTTGATCCTCTTGCAGCAACGCTTCGACCTTTTGATCCTTCGTAGCAACACTTCAATCTTTTGATCCTATGCAGTACTTTGATCCTTTGCAGCAACACTTCGATCTTCTCGATCCTTTGTAGCAACACTTCGATCTTCTGCAACAGCCTTTCGATCTTCTCGATCCCTTGGAGCAGCACTTCGATCTTCTGCAACAGCCTTCCAATCTTCTCGATCCCTTGCAGCAACACTTCGATCCTTTTGATCCTTTTGCAGCAACACTTCGATCCTTTCGATCCTTTGCAACAAGACTTCGATCCTTCTTGATCCTTTGCAGCCGCACTTTGATCCACTTGACCCTTCGTTGTTGTACTTCGATCTACTTGATCCTTCGTCGCCACACTACATGCAGTACACATGATCTATTTGTGGATGATCAATCCCAATCACTTTAGGACATAAGTCCAAGGACGATGCAATCCTCCATCAGCTTGATCCATGAAGTCGATCGGCTGAATCGTCTACAACTAAATGTAGATCTCGACCGCATCTGGTGTAGGCTCTATCGTCCGTGAGGACTCATCGTAGACCATCCATACCACTAAGGTTAGGACCACTCCCAAGTGAGTGTTATACTACGGTATCTAAACTTACGTGTAGGCATACTCTTCCAAGCAAGAGTATTGTCTGCAGAGCAGATCTCAACCACATACAAATGTTGGCCCATCGTAGAACATCCATATCACTGAGGTTAGGACCACTCCCAAGTGAGTGTTATACTATGGCGTCCGTGAGGACTGATCATAGAGAACCCATACCACTAAGGTTAGGACCACTCCTAAGCGAGTGTTATTCTTTGGAATCTACATTTGAACGTAGGCATAATCTCCATACAAGAGTATTGTCTGCAGAGCAGATATCGACTGCATACAAAATGTCAGTCCTATCGTAGAGAATCCATACCACTGAGGTTAGGACCACTCCTGAGTGAGTGTTATTCTACGGAATCCACAAGTGAATGTGGGTACTCTCCATGCGAGAGTAACATCTGCAGGGCCATCCTTAGAAAGGACTACTCTCATGCATAGAGTGTTATACCTGCCATCCTCAAGAGAGGATAATATCGTCCACAAGTGAATGTCGGACCTTCATCATCACTGTCATCCATCATCGATGTCAGTCTCATCATTACTCCCTCTTCCTTGGGAAGTTCCATATTATCAACCTGCTCCCCCTTTGTCCGAGGAGGGTTCAGGTCTTCGACCTGATCTCCCTTTTCGAAGAAGGTCCATATCTTCATCATCTGTAGTTCCATCCTCCTTGCGAGGAAGGTCTTCTCGAACTACACCAAGCTTGTCACGGAAATATTCAAACTTCACTCAAGATAGAGGCTTGGTCACTACATCAGCAACTTGCTCATCGGTACTTACATACTGGAGCTTGATAGCTCCCTTTTGTACTGTATCCCTTATATAAAAATATCAGATTTCTATGTGCTTCAATTTGTCATGGAACACCGGATTTTCTGTCATCTTTATACAACTCTAGTTGTCACAAATAATTATTGTGGTGTCCAAGTGTTGGACACAATGGCCACATTGAGAGGGGGGGGAGGTGAATCAGTGTGAGAGCAATTTAAACTTTTTACCTTATTTTATTCAATCAGAGTATATCAAGCAATAATCATATAATCATATGCATCTGCTAAGTCAACCATAAGTCATAAGCATAAACATCACATCACGAGAGACACAAGACTATTTGAAATTTGATCTTTATTTATTGTACATGGAAGACAACAATCTTCTCGATTACAATCAGCACCAACTGATAAGAAGAGCACCAACTCTAAAACAAGACCCAACCTGGTTTTCTTAGCTCCAACTAAGAAGGGTTTGAGGAGTCCAATCCTCAAGTACAAGTCTTAGCTTGCATCAGTCTCCGCTCATGTGCCTTTGCACATTGATCTATGTTGTTCATCACCCATGTCAATTTTGCTTATCATCAATGCTGGTCAATCTCTTCTCATCAACATTGCTGCTCAACCTTTGCTCATCAATGTTGTCTATCTGCTCATCCACATCTGTTGGTTAATCTCTGCTCATCACTGCTCATCGACAACTGCTCTCATCATCATCATCAACAAATCATCATTATCAACAGGTGCATCAAGCATGCATCATCATGTACAAGTGTGCATATATGTCTGCTCTCATCATTATATCTAGTATCATTATCAAAGCATCATCTACGTAGCATGTATCAATATGGAATTATCATGCAACTTCACACTTCATAAATACACCACTGAGTATACCGCTTTATCTGTCAAACATCTCATACTTCAGGCTGTGTGTCAAGCTATCAGAGGACTGTTAGTAACCTTAGATGTCCAAAGAAGTCACTGCTGTAGATGACCTTATGACCTTCATACCTTGACTATATATCACTAAGCTCACTGTGTATACCTTGTGCTGTGGACTGTACAGAGTAGAACTTAAACCAAACTGTGACTGTGCACACAGCTTGAAGCTTAGGCTGTTGAGATGACTTCCAATAAGACTTGACTGTGTGTATGGATCAAACTTGGACTGTTGGCTATCCTTCAAACTCGTGACTGTTTACACTGTACTGCTGCTGTTGTTTAAACCATCACCGAGAGCTGTGTAGATGGTGGAAAGCCTTCAACCGAATGTAGGCCTCTTAAACAAGTTCAGCCTTCACCATGTTCATGATTGTGGAAACCCTTGTCAAACTAGGTCTGTGAAGGAGCAGCGGAGCAAGTGATGATCGACGGGAACAGACAGAGGGTACGTGGAGGATGGCAATCGTTGACGGCTGGGGTGGTGGGCGGGCTGCCGGAGTTGGGCGGTCTACGGAAGGTAGGGTTGACAGAGGGGAATATCGATGCGGGGCAGTGGTTGACGAGGTGTAGCGCTCGGAAAAATCACGGGAAAAGTGGGGAGCAGTGCGGGGTAGCAATGTGGGGAAAGGTGGAAGGAGATGGGAAGTGGAGGGGACGCGAGACGCGCGACCAAGCAGGAGGATGGGGAATGGACGGGGGGCAGCGAGTAGGGGGAAAGAAAACGCGAAAGGAGAATGATACGAGAGCTGTGTAGATGGTGGAAAGCCTTCAATCGAATGTAGGCCTGTTAAACAAGTTCAACCTTCACCATGTTCGTGACTGTGGAAATCCTTGTCAAACTAGGTCTGTGAAGGAGCATCGGAGCAAGTGATGATCGGCGGGAACAGATGGAGGGTACGTGGAGGATGGCAATCGCCGACGGTTGGGGTGGTGGGTGGGCTGCAGGAGTTGGGCGGTCTACGGAAGGTAGGGTTGACAGAGGGGAATATCGATGCAGGGCAATGGTTGACGGGGAGTAGCGCTGGGAAGAATCACGGGAAAAGCGGGGAGCAGTGCGGGGTAGCAACGTGGGGAAAGGTGGAAGGACATGGGAAGTGGAGGGGACGCGAGACGCGTGACCAAGCAGGAGGATGGGGAATGGACGGGGGGCAGCGAGCAGGGGGAAAGAAAACGCGGAAGGAGAATGATACGGGATGCGGGGGAAGAGAACGTGGAAGGAACATAGGGGAAATGGAGGTTGTGGGCGTAAGGGAGATGGGGTGGACGTGCAGGGAGGATAGCGTGCAATGCGAGCGGGGAAAAACAACAGGTGAGGGAGAGTTGGAGTGGGTGCAGCGACAACGACTGCAGGTGACCAAGACCTTGACGACGACGACTTGTGTAGCAGGCGTTTACTAGCTCTGATACCAATGCAGCAAGAAGACCAAAATTCGAATTTGATAAAATATGTTTTTTATATAAATCTCAGATGATAAATTACAAGGTAAATCCCGAATATATATACTTTATTGGGTTGTGAGGCAACTTTATGAAAAGTCACAAGTCTTAAGCTAATTACGTTTAATATATAATTACATCCTAGTATTTACTATTATTGTTTTTATCATTTTATTTTTTTGTATTTTTTTATATAATTATTTTATGTATAACATGATCTAATATTGCTGAGGGAAAAATTTTAGAATTTGGAATGGGAGGTGATAGGGCCTTGTGATGGGTTTCAAATGTCCACCAACATCTACAGGTTTTGGTGTAACGGCAAACCTTACATGGTATCAGAGCAGAGGTCTCAGGTTCAATTCCCCCGAGCTACGTTGGAGGCAGGGTGTTGGAGTATTGGTACAACCTCCACATGGTATAACCGCCGCACCTTTGGGAATATAAAACAAGTGGACTAACCGCCACTCCTGGTGATAGGGACTTGTGCTGGGTTTCAAATATTCACCAACATCTGCAGGTTTTGGTGTAACGGCAAACCTTATAGCTTATTATTGAGTCGCTAGGGGATTAGAATTGCATTAATTTAATCGAAGGTTGGCTGATCAGATTGGAGTAAAATTATTATTACAGCTTTCTTGTTCCGCTTTTAGAATCTTAGGTCTAGAAGAGTTGATGTCAAATTTACCTTTGAAAAAAACCAAAAACCTGTCTACTCTAGCTGCAATATGGTCCGGCCTCATTCTTTTATTATTCCAAGTGTATTTTCCTTTCTTTGGCTTGATGTCTATCAGATTCCAGGATACCATGAGATCTTCTAATCTTGCTCTGAAGGGGTCTCACACTTTGGACCCACCCCTTCTTTCCATAGCCCGCGAGGAAGGCCATAGGCTTGTGAAGTTCCCAATTAAACCTTTCTCCGTTAAAACTACTGTGTTATACTTGGAAGCAACCGATGAGATTTTCACTTCGGGAATGACCGCTCCCTTTACGAACTTTGAGTCATATCCGGCGACCTTGCTCGAATTAGGGGTTGAAACCAATATTTTCTGAAAGCTTTCCTCCAAAGCCTTGCGCCTCTCGCCTAGGTCTGGATCTGGCCGGGGGTGGATCCATATCTGTAAAACCTTGAACCCTGAAAACCCTAATCTGATCACTCCACCACTTGATGCATTGGTGATTTCAACTAGATCTTAGTAATGCGTGTCTTGGCATCACATAGTGGATTGGAAACTTTGCAACATTAGTTGCATGTTTCCTTTCTTTTCTTTGAGGACATTGACACACATAGTAGCCAACTGTATGACACTTGAAAGTTGAAACATTTGGTCTTTGAAAGATCCTTCTTCTTTTGTTTTGGGGCTGTTCTCCTATTGTCCTTCTTCTCATCATTTCTTCCTTTCTTCTGAGACCATTGGAAAGCATAGTGACCAAGATTCTGACACTTGTAACATCTTACTTTTGAAAGATCCTTTTTCTTTTCTTTTCATCTTGTGTTGTCATATCTACAAAAGAATACTCGAGTTCATCGGCAATTTCAACATCATCCTACTTGTCTTTCATTTTGGACATCATTTGACAAAATCTGAAAATTTGACCTGGAAACCCTAGTAGGAGCTAGGTCAAAATTGAAGTTTGGCAAGTCTGAAACTGGTCTCCATAGATACATGTGCCCTCCTAGGGAGAATTCAAACATGCCAAGACCGAACCCAATTTGTGGTCAGAAGGACTCAAAATTGGAAGTCCTAGTTCTTGACCTCTGACAAAATTTAGGTCAAAAATTGAAAATTCTCCAAACTGAAATATGCTACCACAGATAAGTGCACCCTCTTTGGGCGATTTCCAAGTGCTATTTCCAAGTCCAAACTGTGGAGAAAGTATCCAAACTTGGAAGCCCTAGTTTCCAGAAAGGGTAGCAATAGTTTTTGGCAATGGCATCTATTTAGAACTCCTTTGATACCATGTTAGATTTTCATAATCTAGCAATACAATTTTCATCTCTTTCAACTTTATTTCATTATTCACTACATCCCACAATTATTGCATTATTCATTTGAAGTAGAAATAAAAGCAAGGATCACTGAAAGATAACCATGCACAAGAGACAAAGATTTTATCCTGGGAAACCCAAAAAGGAGAAAACCCAACAAACTTTTCTCTAAGGAAAATTAATCCAGTACAAGAACAATACCAATCATAAAGATTAAGCCCTAGCACAAGAATGTGCTTTCCTTCCACAAGAAATCCTAATGAGGGTCATGAGCCTTCAATAGAATAAGAGAACCTCAAATATTGCTCATTTTGATCTTGGACAACCGAGCCAGTTGATGCGCACTTCTAAGAGAGAGAAGTGTGTTGTGTATGATCAAAATGAAGTGTGGAAGCACTTTATTTATATTCTTCTTTTCAATATAAGTTTCCACAATTAGGTTTGCTTGTATTTTTATTTATTCTTTATTTATCTTCCAAACCGACTTGTCATTTTGTCTTGTAAAGTCAATTTACCCCTTTTATTGGGGTAGTTGTGCTCTTCCTTGCTTTCCACTTTCTCTGGGACTACTTCAATGGATTGTCTTGACTTCTTTGGACATTTCATTGTCATGGAAAAGTTCTCCTCTTTGATGTCTCATAACATGCAGTCATATTCTTACCTAGAGCTCTAATGTTGATTTGACCATACTCTAAGAGGTCTCAGTCACATCTTAGAGCCAATTGTCAACTTGAACATTAGATTAGACTTTGTCTAATATACAGGGAAATAAGATCTCCGTGTAACATAGACAAGTCATCTCACTCTATAAGGAATAAGTCACTTTTGCTACGGAGCACTCCCACACATTGAATAGGCAATGTGACCTCTAGCCTACTATCACTCCAGTCACACATGACTGGCCCTAGGGTAAGCATCCGAGCCCTCTACTCATCTAGTCAACACATGACTGACCCTAGGGTAAGCATCCAAGCCCTCTACTCATCTAGTCAACACATGACTAATTAGTCCACATGACTAATCAGGGTTACAAAGGGGCCATTCTCTCCATGGGTCACAAACCTCTAAGAGAATGGTCTACAGAATGTTTGCCTACAGAATGTTTGCCCGATGCTGGAACTCATGAGAACATCAACAATCCGATGGCGTTGTAATCATACTATTATATTCTATCATCTATTCATTATTAAATATATTTATTACTATCCTATATGGATTTCTGTTTATTGTCCTTGTGTTGGATGTTAGCTGGTAAATGAACTTTGTTCATTTCATTTGGTGTGAGAGATTTGTTTTTGGTCTGGCCTTTGGCCACATTCTTTGAGACCTGTCTAATCAAATTTTCAGGGTTTTTCTGATCTTGGTCTTTGACCATAACTGGCCCTTGGCCATTTACAGTCCAAAAATTTATCTAAACACAACCAAAATTGAAAAAACGAGAAAAGAAGAGAGAGAATCAATCCATTGTCAAATTGGAAGGCAATCAGAAATCAAATAACATTATAACAAAAAGAGACTTGCAAGAGGAAATTTCAATGTTGGCTGAAGATAGACAGGGGGGAGACAGAGATTGGAGTTCGAAATAAGAGAACATAGGTAGACAGGATTCATTCACTGCAGGTCCAAAATAATCAATAAACTAAGGGCGTGGACACCAAATTGTGCCCTCAACCATCATTGACCACATTTCACCAGTGAATATAGCCACCATTGAATCGAATTATTAGTATTTGCTGCCATCTCAGATAGCTGCCTAATTGTTATCATCTCAGAGCATCAATGGCATTTCCAGTGAGGGGAGCTTTCACATAGTAAGCAATTGATTGTGCTTATCACAATTGCTGCCAATTTCCTTAGCCGCCAGCTACGACCAAGCCACCATTACAAACCATTGTAGAATTCTGCCGTGGCAAGAAAATAATGACAATCAGAAAAAGTAATAAGATAAAATTCTGAGCATGTTGTAGGGTCGAACTGCCAATTGCTTCCAATCGCCTGCACGTCCGAAAAGTCGTAGCCTCTCATTACAATTTAATGAGAAGTTGTATTACATTTTAATGAGAAGTATTATTACATTTGAGATAAGATTAATATATTAATATGTATGCAAAATACAAAGTACCGCAAAATGCAAAGTGCCTTTTTTTAGCCAACAGAAGTGATCAAAAGGTTATTATAAATTAACATCACCTCGATATCACAAAGGTATCGTTATTTAATAATTAATACATAAGCAAGCCATTCTATTTTCTAAAGTATGTAACGCATATAAATATTACCTAATAAAAAAATTAAAGGGTTCTCGATTGAATAAATTAAAAGGTATCAAATAGAGATTACCTAAGTTTAAAAAAAGTTATTATTATATTCTAGTGGGACTTTCGTACTTTTTTGCCTTTTAGAAGCATTATCACCTTAACTCTTATCAATTGTTGTCCCACAAAGTTACCCATTCAAATCATGGTCTTTAAGGAGGAATTATCTCTGAAGGGTCAACTTTTATGCCTTTCATTATTTTGGTTCAATGCTTTCTGTCTGCCTTAAATTGTGATTAATTGATGAAAAAAAGTAGTCAAACCTTGAATATAGAGCTTTGGATGAGAGTGGTTAACTTGCTTTGTGATGGATGGGTTGTTGGCTTTCTGACATTCGAACAGAGTGAAAATACCTAAGATGACAACTTTGGAGTTTGGAGTGTTTATTGGGGGCAAGATACTGTACACCCTGTACATGTTTGTACTTCCCTCCTATTTCAGCCATCACAATGTGTCTCTACGTGCGATTTTCTACATAGTTTCACAGGTGAATATAATTATTCTCATTTACCAATATGCTTAGTTTACTTGTGTTTCTAAATTATAACATCTTATAATTATTAATTATTCCAAAAGATGATGAACTGAAAGAAGACCACCTGTAATTCTTTTGCAGCTTGTCTGTGGATGGACACTAGCATTCCTATTCCAGTTAGCTCATGTTGTTCCAGAAGCTGCTTTCCCGGTTGTCGATTTAAGTGATGGTAAACCTAAGTTACACCAAGGATGGGCTGCAATGCAGGTGAAATTATAATCTTATTCTCAAAGCAATCAAAATGTTAGAAGTTTGTCTCTTTGAGTGTTGTAGGCTGTTATTAAGGCAAATTAAAATATTATCATCACTTTCAAAACATCACTCCTGTTATCTGTTGTTTGTTAGTTTGTTTTATAGTGCTAATTTAGGTTTTTGCTGAATGGTATGCTATACATTAGTGTCTTTTCAAAGCACAATTATTTTGGCATGGACTGCAATTATGTAATAACTGAAATTTAAATGCATCCTTCAAATGTTTTGCACAAGTTGATCTACTTGCCTTTTTGGAGCTTACACCAGATACTTTTGCTCCTTGTATCTTTGCTTGTTTTAAGGATTTGATAGTGGCCTGATTGTAATCGCCTCTTCTAATTAAGCAGCAAGAAACTCCCATTAACCTATTTAATTCCCATAGATTCGAGCGGGTACTGATAAAGAGGGAATTAACTGAGGACTAATGATACATGGAGCTGAAGAGTACATTAATGCAATATCATTAAGTCATCAGTAGATAAATGAAGCCACTGGAGCAGTTATCAACTAGCATGCGGGACTTGTTTCACTTTGCATGCGACATGCGGAAATTAAGTTGCATGCATGCAAAAGCAAGTCATGCAACCTCAACTCTATAAAAGAACACAAATTGAAACGAAAAGGGATCCATTGTTACTATTCACTTTTGAGAAACAGGTTTGAGAGCTCGACGAGCAAAGTTGGGGTTGAGGGCGCAAGTCCTTGGCTAACAAGTGTTTTCGGCAGCGAAAGCTATCTGCCCTAATCACTTTTAGGTGTAGACCACTTTGATCTATCATAGTACTTCAAAGATCATCCAATACTTACAGGAAGATTATCTCATCAAGACTTAGGGGTTGATTATCTGAGAAGGCACAAGGGTTTACAACATTTTCCTCTGAGGCGAGTTCATCCAGCTATTTTGAAGATCAAATATTTAACCAATCCCTCTAGAGATCTATTACCAATTATCTTGCAGTATTGATCACAACTCCATTCTTTCAGAGACAATTTTTGAGATCTATTAGTAGAAGGAGGATGTATCCTTGCGTGGGTGACTTGTACACCAGAAGAGCAATTTGTATTTGAGCTAGGAGTTCCATATGGTCTGCATGTTACATCTACTCTTTAGAAGGCCAATATTATCTTACTTGTTGATTCTGAAGAACTCTCCTACCTTCTGGAGCACTTGCAATTGATTTGAAGGCAGGGGAGGACATATTAATTTGCATGGGCGAATTGGACGTTCAAGAGCAGTTTTATCTGGACTAGTAGCCACCATATGCTTTACATGTTGCACTCATTCTCTTCAGAAATGTTATCCACTAATTTTGCACTTAGTGGATTTTTGGTGAGCCGCCGAAGTCATGAGCAAGCCAGTTGTTCATTGTCAGTCCTCAGAAGTCCATGGTTACATCTGTTGAAATAATGTAACTTTGAAGAATATTCTACTTATACTTTGGTCTTTATATTATTATTATTTCTCCTTCGATAGATGTCACTGATGTAAAAGGTCATGTAAAAGTCATGAGGTAAATCCTCTGTTGTAAGTCGGGTCAATAGTACCCAGAAAAGAAAAATATAATTATTATTGTGAAATTTCCTAGTTAGGTTGGTCCTGTCAGTTAGATAGGTCGGCCCAGTTAGGGTAAATGTCAGTTGGGAAGTTTAGTATAAATAGGGAGGCACCCTCCCTCATTTATACACACTCGCAAACACTTGTATTGCAAAAGAGAGAGAAAGGAGGCACAAAGGAGGACTAGTGTCTTTGGTGTTTGGATCTTATGCTTGGGGTTTGGTCTCTCTCTCTATTGGACCTTGTTCTTTGGTCATTGCATTCTGGTAATCTATATTGAGGAAGTTTTTGCTGGGTTTTTCCCTTTAGGGTTTCCCAAGGTAAATTCTTATGTACCTTGTGATTGTGTTTGTTTCAGTGATCCTCTTTATGCTGTTACTGTGAAAATGTATTAAATGCGTATCAAGTTAGGACTTAAGCTATGACAACATAGAAAACTCAACATGGTATCAGAGCTAGCATTGTGGTAAGATAGGACACATTGCTAGAAATTGTCCAACAAAGAAAGAAGAATATAAGAGGAAGAATAACAAAAGACATCATGCTCACTTAGAAGAAGAAGAAGAAGAAGAAGAAGAAGAACCTCCCAGGAAGTTAGCAAAAGAAGAAATTGAAGAATATGTTCTCTAGAAGATGTCTCTGTCATTGGGACAGAAGAAGGTGGCCTGTATAAACTGAAAGATCACTCAGGAGGAGCCTTGATTCATGATACTACAAGTCCATGTGAACTATGGCATAGAAGGCTTGCTCACATAAATTACAAAGCCCTACCACATGTGAGCAAGGTAGTCACAGGTCTACTAGACCTAAAGATTGATCATGAAGGAATATGTAAAGGATGTGCGGAAGGAATGAACATAAAGAATCCATTTCTGAAGAGCAACACCAAGTCAGAAGGAAATATTGGAACTTATACACTCAGATGTATGCAGTCCAATGCCCCCAACATCTTTAAGCGGGTATGTATATTATGCAACTTTCATTGATGATTAATCTCATAAGACTTGGGTTTACTTTTTAAAATCAAAAGATGAAGTGTTTGGAAAGTTCAAGGAATTCAAAGCCTTGGTAAAGAATCTTTCAGAAAGAAAGATCAAGACACTCAGGTCAGATAATGGAGGAGTATACTTCAAATGAATTTGGAAACTTCTGCAAAGATGCCGGGATTGTTGACCACCTAACCAACTAGGTGGCCAACCATGTACCATGTGCATTGAAGATGAGAAGAAAGTACCTAATAAAGTTTTTTTCAAGCGAGGCAACTCTTCTTCTTATCTTTTCTCCATGAAATTTCCGCATTCCCGTCGGGGTTATTCGGGGTTATGATATGTCAGCATAAAGGTCTAGTTTTTGTATAACTTGGATACCTAGGACTTTTTCATTAGGGAAGTCCTTTCATCGAGTGTTTTTTCCCTTAGATAATTAAAATTCATTTTTAGTGATTTTAATTATCTGAGTTTTTCACTCATAAATACCTCCAAAGTGGTGAAATACGTTCTAATGATTGAGTCCACGGGGTGACTAAGGCCTAGGAATGTTCTATGTAACCATGCTAGACACTATCCAGAGTCTTGCGGAATTTCGTTAGGTTTTAACTAGGATTTTTTAGTTTTTGGTGATTAAAAAATTTCTCTCAGCATAAATTGTTGTAATTAAAAGAGGGTGAAATGGCGTCTAATTCCCACGGGTTGGGGTATGGGTACTCAAAATCAATGACATGAGTCCCCCTACACCCTTGGGCAAAGTTTGAAGTCATTCAGATAGGTATTGCGAAGGTTTTGGTCATGTTTTCCAAAGTTAGTGAAGGAAATAAAAAAAATTGGCAATTAATTAGCAAGCCAAATTTTGGAAAAGTGCCTAAAGTCACTTAGAAGGGGAAAATTAAGTTTCTAAGTGTTATATTATGTTCCTAAGGTGNTGCACTTGGGCTCTCTCCTCACTCATTTCCTATTTAAGGAGGCTTCCCCTCCTCATTTGGTGACATACACACCCACACTCTTTCATGCTCTTGTTCTCATTCTTTTTCTCTTGCTCTCTTGCCCTTGCTATTGCTTAGGCCATTGAAATTTTCAATCATTTGGATTTGTTAATTAAAATCTTTGGAGGAATCTTGTGTCCATTGTTCTCATTGATGATTTTGTAAATTTTTCTGAGAGGTCTCCACTCACTTTGAGAAGTTAGGATAATCAAATTGGCAACAATATTCACTAAATCAATATGAACAATACTTCAAACTATTTTGAACTTGATCTGCAGCAGCTACAACTGCTACCCTTGGAAGATGTGCCCCCAGCAGTTTACCTTCTCGCTGAATTTCTCAATTCACGCTTCAACAGTCACTGAACACGGTTCTCTTTGTCTAACTCCCTGAAAGATGCTCCTTCAGCTATCTGCTCTGCTCTGCCCGGATCAGAAAGTAGAATCATGTCCTCAAGCACTGAAAGCGTGCCCCAACTGTATAGCTGCGTCCTCACTCCTCTGAGACACAACTCAACCAATCTGCTATCAGTCTGACTCTGACTGATCACAAAAAGTATTTCCTCAGTCACTGAAGAAAACCCACAACACTCTGGACCCTCTCTGCCCCCTCAGCAGATGTGCAACTGCTTCCCTCACGTCCCACACGTTTGACGTGTTGCTGCTCACCTCCTCCTCTAGTTGCTCACGCTGCTGCTGCTACTGCTCTTCAGACACTGAATTTGCTTAGTGAATTTCTTCTGATACTGTATAGGAGAAAGGACTCTTCAATCTCTGAATATCTGTCCTCTCTATTTCCTCAGGAATGCACTCCTAGTTGTTCCAACAGTATGTGCCCTTTCCTTGAAACGTGTAGCCCAGATCCATAATCCTGTGAAGATGAACTCTCTCCCTCTTTTCTCAAGAAGCATGGTAAACTAATCACTTAGACTTCCTTTTATAAGTCACTGTGAAATTAGGTTACCAAAACCCTAATTAGGGTTCGAAAACCGTATTTCACTTTCATTCAAAATTACTCTTTTGCATCTTTCCTTGTTAATATTTCAACACTCCCTCTTAACGAGGAAAGTATTATGAACAACTCCCATTTTGTCCCTGAAATATCCAAACTTACTTTTACCTAAAGACTTTGTAAGAATATCTGCAACTTGTTCATCTGTGGGCAAATATTGAAGCTTAACTGCACCCTTTTGAACATGATCCCAGATGAAATGATATCTAATCTCAATATGTTTGGATCTATCATGAAATACTGGATTCTCCGTGAGTTTCATGCAACTCTGATTATCACAGTATATCACAGCTGGCTCCGACTGAGAGTCAAATAAACTGACTAACATATTGTGAAGCCAAATAGCCTCGCAATTAGCAAGACTGGTTGCCATGTATTCTGCCTCCGTAGAGCTCAAAACTACTGACTTTTTTTTTTTCTGCTAAACCATGACACAACTGTTGAACCCAAGCTGAAACAACATCCTGAAGTGTTTTTCCTGTCCACAACACTTCTTGCCCAGTCAGAATTTGTATGGCCAGTCAACTCTATTCCATCCCTTTTCTCATAGTTCAAACCATAGTCTATAGTACCTTTAAGGTACTTGAGCACATGCTTTGTAGCCACCCAGTGTGCTCTCCTGGGTTCCACCATATACTGACTCAAGGTGTTGACTGCATAACTCATATCAGGTCTAGTGTTAACCAAATACATCGGAGATCCTATCAACTAACGATACTTGGTTGGATCAACCAACTCTCCCTCAGAAGTAATCAACTTCTTCCAGTTGGTAGTCATAGGTGTGGTCATAGGTTTGCAATCCTCCATCTGAAATCTTTTCAAAATGTTAACATCATATTTTTCTTGCCCTAGAAAAATATGCCCATCCTCCTGCCAAACTTCCATTCCCAAGAAATAGTGCATTAATCCGATGTCTTTCATCTCAAACTCTGAAGCAAGGTCATTCTTGTAGCTAGCTATGAGTTTCTCAGCTCCTTTGATAAACAGGTCATCAACATACAGGACAAGAATGAGAGTGTCTCCTTTGACTACTATGAAGTAGAGGTTGGGATCTACCTCACTCTTTTGAAACCCCAGTTGCTTTAAGTAGGCATCTATTCTTGAATACCAAGCTCTTGGAGCTTGCTTCAGACCATACAATGCTTTCTTTAGTCTGCACACATGAGAATCTCTCCCATGTTCTTCAAAACCCATCGGCTGCAAGATGTAAACTTCCTCTTCTATAACTCCATTTAAAAAAGTAGTCTTCACATCCATTTGATGGATCTTCCATCCCAGTTCTATAGCAATGGAGATGATAGCTCTGATTGAAGTGTATCTAGCAATAGGTGCGAAGGTCTCATCATAATCAATCCCCTCAACTTGAGAGAATCCTCTTGCTACAAATCTAGCTTTATACTTCTCAATGCTGCCATCTGCAACATATTTAATTTTATATAGCCATTTAGAAGTCACTACAGACTTCCCTTCAGGTCTCGACACAATTTCCCAGACTGTTTTTCATGATGGAAGCATACTCTTCCACCATGGCATCTCTCCAGACTTGCTCGCCTGCTGCCTACTCATAAGATGATGGCTCAGACTCACTAATACTGCTCACCATAGCTACATAGCTATAGAATCTTTCTGGAACCTTACTCTCTCTAGCAACCCTCTTGGGAGTTCCCATCGACTGAGCTCTTTTCAGAATTTCTTGAAGCCACTTGGGCTTCCTCTTTCATGAATTAACTTCTGAGGGAGAGAAAGGCTCATCCTCGTCCCAACTCACAGCTTGAGACTGTGTTTCAGAAGTAGTAGCTCTGGTGGTTTGAGACCCAGTCACACGAGAACTTGTATTCTGAGAACCTGAACCTGCTATGCCACCACCCTGTGGCTCTTCCCCTGAGCTGGTACCTGAACCTGAGGAACTAGTCACTTGAGAACCTGTCACCCATGAAACCCGTGTAGTTGTGCCTTGACTCGTATTTATCCGAGAAGGAGAAGATTTCCTGAAAGCCTTGTCTTCCTCAAATTTCACATCCTGCCTCACAATAGTCTGGTTTCTTGCAGGAATATATATGCGGTATGCTTTTGAAATCTCGTCATACCCAACAAAGATACCCTTCTTTGTTGTGGGTTCCAACTTAGTCCTTTTTTCCAATGGAACATGAGAGTAGGTAAGACACCCAAATATCTTGAAGTGCCCTACTTTAGGGTTCTTTCCTGAGTAAGCCTCTTCAGGAGTCTTACTTCCCAAAACTTTGTGAGGACTCCTGTTTTGAATATACATAGCCGTGTTACACGCCTCTGCCCAGAGAAAGAACGACAAACCCTGATCATGTAACATAGACCTTGATGCACCAACTATTGCTCTATTCTTTCTCTCAGACACCCCATTTTGCTGATGGGTGTAGGGTACAATCAACTGTCTCTTGATTCCTTCTTGAACACAAAAAGCATCAAACTCTTTGGAGGTATATTCTCCCCCATTTGTCAGATCGTAAAACTTTGATCCTTCTCGCTGTTTGGTTTTTTACCAGAGCTTTGAACTCCTTGAACTTTTGTAAGACTTCTTTTGATTCCTTGGTTTTCGAAAAATAGATCCAGGTTTTCTTGGAGAAATCATCAATGAATGTTATGTAGTACTCATAACCTTTCAGAGATGTAATAGACATTGGACCACAAAGGTTTGAATGTATCAGATCAAGAGCCCTTGCTGACCTGTTGTCACTATTGGGAAAAATAGTCATTACATACTTACCAAGAGCACACCCTTTGCACACTTCACTGTGCTCTGTGTTAAACTCAGGAACACATGTCACAATCTTTCTCAAAATCCTGAAAGCCAGATGATGTAGGTGAGCCATCCTTCTATGCCATAGTTCACATAAGTCAACGCAATCACTGCTACTGTCATGAGCTAGAGCATGATGAAGCTGAAAACTGAGCTTGTACAGTTTCCCACTTCGAACACCAATTTTTACTGCTGAAGTTATGCTGGATCCCTTAGGATGTTTGAGCACATTTCCATCTCGAAACATCACCCAAAATCCCCTATACTCTATAGTAGAAACTGATACCAAATTTTTCTTTAATCCAGGAACATACATGACATCCCTTAGCTTCATGGATTTTCCATGATCCATTTCAAAGGAAATAGTTCCTCGTCCAACAACCTTGACCAAGGAGTTGTCTCCTAGTACTACTTCTAGATCTAACCCAGTTTCAGTGAGATCTGTAACGTACTGTCTAATGCCAGTCATGTGACTGGAGGCCCCACTGTCAATGTACTAAATGCCAGTAGTAGAAGCACTTGCTGGTTGACTGGACATCAATGACAATTCTCTGTCAACTTTTCCTGTAGATTTCTCATCTATATCTGCAGAAGTGCATGAATGGCAAGTAATGAGAAGACACTCTGTGTTATCGTTTCTCATCTCAGTAGCCATGAGACCATGCTAGAACTCCTTTTTCATGAAAGATGTAGATCAAACTTTTACAGGCCAAGATCTGATGGATTTAACTCAGATCTGACAGATCAACATGACTAAATCAAGAGGGGCACACTTTGCCCAAGGACGCCTCGCTGAGGTGAAATACATTAAGTGCTATAGTATATCAATGTAATACATCATGAAGGGGGTGCCTTAGGGACTTAAATCATCCTAGGCACCTATTACAACATCAAAATATAAGATATGTCAATAAAGTACTTCATGATCAAGGTGAGGGGCGCCCCATGGCGGGCGTCCTCCCTAAGAAAGCCAAAATAAATAATCCAGATCCTGATAATGAATGAAACTGGTGTCGAATGATCCAGAGAGCCAAAATACATCATCAACAATTATTTTCTTGCATTTCTTTGTCCACACAAGCCAATTCGATTTCTTCAGTGTTTTCCATAGTTTATTTTTTAACGGTACTATTGTCACATACATAGTAGTCGGGCTACCATTGTTCCTAAGCAATATTGAGCATATTTTTGAGCCAGTCCTTTTTTTACGTAAATAAAAAGTATAAAAATATTAATAACAACTATATAATAAATTAACAATTAATAATAATAATAATAAATAAATACCATAAGCAAGGGGACACGACTTTTCCAACATGTCACGCCTCACTTGCCACACCCATGCGACTTCATGAGACGGTGGGCATATCCCTCACATAGGATATATTCGCTACCTTTCCATAAGTCACTCAAACATGACGCAATCATGAGGAAACAATTCACTTTCCACCTTAGTTGACTTTCAAACATGTTTGACATGCCCCTGTTGCTGCCTTTCACACATCTTGGGGGGGAACGTGGCATAAATATTCAAGCCACTCGGTGTGTCCTTGGGGGCAAGTCTCGAGTCAAGGCTGTCACCTTGTTTTTGATTCCTCCGTTTAGGCCAACTCCTAACGAAGCCAAAGGGGGTAGACCCTATTTAGTTGCGAAGGCTGTTAAGGCTTAGTGAGATGGTGATGAATGAGTTTTTTAGGAGTTTGATGAAAGTAAATACTAAGACAAGATATTGCAATAAAATTAAAACACAACATTATAAAGATCAATATATGATATATAAAGCATGTGGGAACAGATGATTATATCAAGTAAAGAACCAGTGCCAAAATAGAGTCCACCTATAAAAGTGCTGTGGTATTGCTGAAAGAAAAATGTTGCAGGTGCTCTTGGTCAAATTTTAAATTAATGTGGGGATGAGTTGATTAACTTAAGGGAAAAGGGAACTCCAAATATACCGAAGGTACGAGGAGTATGTCCAAAATCTTTATCCGATGCGGCTCCCCGCAAGGAATATGTGGGCTAGTTAGAGTCTCTGAGACGTGTTCAATACTACACCAACAAGGGTGTAGCCTAACGGTTTAATTCGAGGCGTTGGATTTTCGCCTGGGGGAGTTAATTGGGGTGTGAAAACTAGTTAATCCAGTCACCCACGTTGCTTTTGATGCAACCAACTGTTCGGACGAACCGCAGCGGTGTAAAGCATACACAACGAAGTCTAAAAGATTTTAAGGATTTTAAGAATAGTTTTGTTGTTAAAAGAAGAAAAAGTGACCTCCAAGAATCTCTTTCGGTTCAAGTGAACCAAAATCGGGAAAGCGAGGAGGGGTGTATTTTATTTATGTTTTTTAAAGTGACATTAGAATTAAAGTGCAAGAAAGAAACCAAAAAAAGGTTATCTAATTAATCTACCACGAATCTCTTTCCCCTTTCGGGTCACTCGAGAAATCGTGGGGTAAGTAGTAGTGTTACTTTGAATATTGAAAGAAATAAACAGTATTGCAATATTAGACAAAGTATACTATCCTACAGATGAATAAAGAAAACTAAACTAGAGCAAAAATAACAAAAAAAAACAAAAGTGCAAAAATGGACACCGACGCGGATCCCAACTGGGGGGATGGGGAGTGGGCTCGAAAGAGCCTACTCAAGTTATTTTTTATTACGCTCGGTTACAATGCTTAATGGAAAATACCACTTGGTTCTTATACAGGACGAACCCAAGGGATTACAAAACAATCCAAAAGTGAACATGGAAGATCGAGAAACTCCTGGGGAATTTTGGGTGGCCCAAAAGTCAGTTTTCGGACAACACCTCCTCCTCTTTTTGGACGGACCTGCTAAAAACCAACAAATTATTAAACCGAAAAGATGCTCAAAAACACTTTAATAGTGTCTTTGAACATCTAAAAACATCCTAAAAAATTTCCAAGTTAAAAAGAGATAAAAAAATGCAAAGAAATGACCAAGAAAAGCAAGCTTTCCTTGGGATCTTGGCTTGTCTTTTGGGAAGCCAATAAGATGTGCACTTATACGCAAAATTCAACTTTAAAATTTAGGCAAAATACTTTCAAATGACAAGTAGGAATATGCTTCAAATTTGCATGCAAAGGAGAGTAGATTTAACTAGATCTATTTAACGAAAGATGATTTTTTTGTAAGAAACTTTCAGATCTAGACTATGAGCTTTTAGAAGATAGATCTATGTTAAATTCAACTCTAAGATGATTGATCTAAACAAATAAAAGTTATGAACCAAGTAACCAAGTAGATTTTAATTTTTTTAAAAGGAGAAAGAGAAGAGGACAAGCTTGTAGCTGTGAAGATCAACCAAAGAGCTTTCGGTGGAAGCAGTTGGACTATGTAGAATAAAAAGGTGAAGATGATAAGGAACAAACTTATTCAAAACCTTTTCCATGGAAACATGTAACTAGCACAAATAAAACTTGTAGAGAGATTTGTGAGATCCAATGATATACATATTTAAGACTAGAGCAACATGATAATAAACTTATTAAAAATGCCAGATCTTGATCTTTAGATACAAATGAACAATAGAATCTATAAATAAACTTATTTAAAGACTCTTTCCTTTCAATTGGGAGCAATCCTGACAAGGTTAGATTCACAAATCAAGCAAGAAAAAAAATGCACCAAATAAAGGTTACCTCAAGCATGAACAACAATATTCATCCAAATGAATGCCTTACACCATCTAGCCTCCAAAGCTTTTCTTTATTCACAATGAAAAAATATAACAGTATTACAATGGAAACAACTCTTCATCCAACTCTAACTCTTTTGGAATTAGAGGGCTGTGCTTTATTTATAGCCAGAGCAGGCCCTTGGGGGGCTACCAACACTGAAGAAAGACTCAGAGTGTAACTGAGCTTGAACTAAGTTGAAGTGAAGAGGGACTGAAAGGTGAATGACACCTCTCCTACTTAACTCACCATCACCCTCCAACACACCAAGCATCAACTACCAACCAAGCTTGGCGTCAAACTTCCACACGTGCAACTTCATGAAGGTTGGTGAAGTGGGTGATGTCACCCAATAACATGATTCGCTAGCCACTAAAAGGAATAAACCAAGGTTTGAACCAACGTTGAATATACACCAAGCTTAAACCTTGAATGGGGTCCACCCCTCCATTGCCTCACGCGAGTTTCTGTTAGTTTTTGTACCTTGGAAGATGTTCCCTAGGTGACTTTATTGCCTAAGTCACTTAGAAGAGGGAAAAAGGTGACCCTCACATTAAATGTCACTTAATGAGACTTTATAAACTTAAAGTCACCTTTTGATAAATTTAAGTGGGTGAGTAATTTTATTTAAGTGATTTAAATAAAAGGGATTTTTACTCTCATTGAATCTCATCCATTGGATTGGATCTTTTTCCACCATTGGATTAGATGCCCACTTAGGGTTTAGACAAAAAGGCTGAGGGAGGCAAAGAGACTTCACTTTTTCATTTTCAGGAGAAGGAAGAAGAGCTGAGAGAGGAGGACGAGCTAGGGCTTTGGCACATTTCCCAAGGAAAATTTTTGCACAGAAATCGAGGAGTACAGGAGCATTGAATGCTGGCTCAGAAATCGAGGTGTTTTTATGCACAGGAATCGAGGAGAAGTACGGCCTGTATTTAATGCTGTACGACTGCATTTATTTGCACAGAAATCGAGGAGAAGTACGGTTGCATTTAATGCTGTACGGTTGCATTAATTTTGCACAGAAATCGAGGAGGATTTGACCTGCATTTAATTGCTGTACGGTCTTGCACAGAAAACGAGGTGTACGACTGCGTTTATTTGTTGTACGGTCAGGCACATAACTCGAGGTGTACGGCTACATTAAAGGCTGTACGGTCTGCATTTATTTGGCACAGAAATCGAGGGTGTACGTCTGCTGTTAATGCTGGGCACGATTTTCAAGGTTTTGTGATAAAATCTTTGGTGGAGATAAGTTGTATTTTCACTGTATTTCTGTCCTGATTTTTGCTGAAGGAAATAATATCTCTCTCTCTCTCTGACTGGGTTTCCCCGTGGGGGTTTTTCCAGGGCTTATTTGGCCAAAAATCTCTGAGTTAAAAATTTATGGTGTGACTGTTGGAATGTGTTTTTCAGCCTGTTAGTATTTTTACTGTGTGTTTAAATTGTTCAGTATATTTTCTTAAGTAACTTACAGCCAATGCAAAACCGGCTGTAAGTGAAAACCACGAAATGTTCATCTAAACCAGCAAGCAGTAAAACTCAGATTTTCTACAGTTTCATGTGACGTGGGAGATAGTTTGACGTCACCCTCATAACATACCATGTTTATAACTTGTTTTTTTAAACAAAGTTTGAAACTTCAAATAAATAAACCTACCTTGAATGGGGTCCACACTTCATGCTAACGCATTCTTGATTTGGAGCTAGCGTGAGTCCCTCACAAAAAGAGTTGACGTCACCCTTTAATTTAATAATTCACCTCTCATAACCTTAACCAAAGTTTGGTTCCACTACATGCTAAAGAGGGTCGCTTGCTTTATGGTGACATCATGCCATGTCATTCCAATTAATTTTTTATTGATTTTTTTACTTTTCCAAAATTGACTTTGGTGCTAAATTGTTGTAATTTAGCATTAAAATGCCATCTTGATGCACTTTTAGCTGAATAATGCTCCATGGGGTGTTTCAGTCGCTTGAATGATATGAAAAGTGGTCCTTGGGGTAAAGAGGACTCTTTGAGTGTGACAACGGGTGTCCCCACGCCAAAAACGGACTCTACATCTGACTTTTAATACATTTTGAAATTTTTTAATTAAACCATTAAACAATGGCCTAATTTTGCGGAAAAATAAAATTTTCTAGGAAAATGATGAAACTCTGGGGGGACCTAGTACATGTCCATACAACTCAATTTGAATGCTTAGCATGTTAAAAAACACTGACACGAAGGCTCTAATAACCTCCTAAGGCCGAAACACCAAGACGACTACCCCAACTTTGGAGGTGAGTGAAAAACTCAGAAATTATTAGTCGATTGTTCAACAACCAATAATAACCAAGGGAAAAACACTCTGGGCTAGTTGGCTTGATGCTTAAGTCTGGGAAGTTGAGCCTTTTATAAAAAATTATCATGCTAGGACATTTTTTACAATTTCCCCAAGGGGGTATGAACATGTGTTACAAAAATAAAAAGAAATAAGTCTCCCAGAAAGAGGCATGGCTGACTTCTGAACTCTGATCAGGGACAAGTGTGCTTGTTCAAACCTTGCCGGCTCATTTAAAAAAACCACCAAGTACAACTTAGGTGGTAACATCTGGATCCATCTAGGGACACGTGCTCTGACTGATCTTCTAATCAGAGAAGAGGATGTGAGAACTCCGGAATCTTTGGGTCTTGCACAAAAACTGAAGTCCATCAGTAACACATATATAAAAGGAAACCAACTGGGAAACTAAGTTTTTGTACAAAGTAGTATAAAATATGTACAAAAAGGAAAACTATTTGACAACACTAATATACAACAAAGACCTTCAAAGTTAGTACTATGATACAACATCTATAATGCAACAATATGATACATGAATAAAATACATGCAAAGATAAGTTTAGAAATTGGCCCTGATACCACCGATGCCAATAAAGGCATCAAATTGTCTCTGTGAAGAACATTTTGAGCAGAAGGCCATTCACTGGAAGGTTTAATCTTTCCCCTTCCAGGTCATTTAGATAAAAGGAATTAGTACCTGCTACTTCACAAATGATATAAGATCCCGTCCACAGGCTGTCAAATTTCCCATGCTTTCCTGGTTTTTCCCTCCATTTGTCCCATAGTAAAACTGTATCCCCTATTTGAAAGGATCCAAATCTAGTAGATTTATCAAAAGTATTTTTGATTTTCTCTGATTTTTTTATACTTTGGTCAAGGGCCTTCCTTCTGTTCTCATCTAGCTCAACTAACTGATTTACTCCGTTCTGAATGGCATCCTGAGCTGAGCTAAAGTTTTGGAGAAGCTGATACACTGAAAGCTTTAATTAGATGGGTAAGCTGACATCTAGGCCATATACAAGCTCGAAAGGACTCTTTCTGGTTGAACTCTTTTTAGTAATCCTATCAGCGCATACTGCATACTTAATTCTGCTATCCCACGCTTTCTTGTTATCACCAACTGTTTTCTTGATTATGGTCATTAAGTTTTTATCGCTTGACTTAGCTAGACCATTTCCTTGAGGATAGTAGTTGGATGAATGTGATAAGACAATGCCATATTTGAAGCAAAAAGATGACATTTCTAAGGAACTGAAGCATGGGCCATTATCTGTGATAATTCTGGCTGGCACACCGAATCTTGTGATAATCCTATCTTTTAGGAAATTCATGACTACAGCGTCGGTTACCTTCTTTGTGGGTATTGCCTCTACCCACTTGGTGAAATAGTCCGTGGCAACAAGTATCCAAGAATAACCATTGCTTGAATTGTCTTTGAACTTACCGATGAAATCAAGTCCCCAGTGCTGGAAAGGGGCTCGGACCACTATTGGCTTTAAGGGCAAAGCTTTCATCTTTTGCTTCCCAGTGAACCACTGACACTGGGGGCAATTTCTGACAAAACTATGCACATCTGACAAAAGGCTCGGACAATAATAACCCGCTCTAAGGTTTTTGTGGGCTGTTGTCTTTTCTGCAAATTGTCCACCACAAAATCCTGCATGGAACTCAACCGTGAGTGTTTTGGACTCCGGTTCATCAACACATCTAAGTATTAATCCGTCCGGGTTTCTCCAACCCAAACCTTCCTTTGTTAACCTTAATGCTCTGCGTTTATGGCCAAGAAGGTGATCAGGGCATGTAAGGTTACGAAAGAAGAAGACAACGTCTGAATACCAAGGGTGTTGCTCTAATCTTCGAAGCTCGTTTGATACACTTTGTTCTGGATTGCTTTTTTGACAAATCATTCCTAAAGCTTTCTCATTCCCTTGATATACATCTTTGCAAGCCTTTGTCCCTTAATCAATTTAGTGGGCTTTATTTCTAAGTCATACTCCTGAATCTTTGAAACCCGTTTACCCCTGATGCCTAGACAATCCTACTGAGACATGTCTTTAATTGCTGCACGGGGTACATACCCAATAATTTTGGAATATCCAACATAAGTTCTAAAGTGCTTAAGGGACTTGACAAGAGCGTAGGATTGCTTTTCCATGGTAGTATACTTCAACTCTGAATGTTGCAAGGCTCTACTCATAAAATCTATAGGTTCCTCTTGTCCTTCACTGTTTTTCTGAAGTAAAACACCAGCAATGGTATCTTCTGAGGCAAAAGAGAAGATTTGAAACTCTTTGGAGTAATCTGGATTGATTAACACAGGTGATCTGGATATAGCATCTTTGGTACTTCTGAAAGCATCTTTTCCCTCATCCGTCCACATAAATTTAGCATCTTTCCTTAATAACTTTTGTAGGGGTTTCATTAATTCTGGTAAATTTGGGATGAATCTCCTTATAAAATTTATCTGATCGTTGAAAGGCTGGAGAGATTTTAAATTCTGAGGAAAGGGGACCTTCTTAATGGCTTCTACTCATTCAGGATCAATCTTGACCTCGTCCTTGGAGATGATGTGTCCCAACAACTTTCCTTCGTCAAACCCAAAGATTGACTTTGCATGATTTAAGGAAATGCCATATTTATGACATCTTATAAACCCTTGCCTGAGATGATTTATGTGGTCAAATGTTTCGTTTGAAAAAACAGTTAAGTTGCCTTGATAGATTTCAATCACTTTGCCTATGAGTTATTTGAAGGCAAAGTCCATGGCTCTCTAGAAAGTGGCACCTGCATTTAATAAGCCAAAAGGCATTCTTAAAAACTTATAAGTGCCCCAAGGTGTGGTAAAGGTTGTTTTATGTTGATCCTCTTTGTTCACCAACACTTGGTTATATCCGGAAAAGCCATCTAACATGGACATCATTCCTGAAGCTGTTACTCTTTGAAGCAATGTTTCCATGTCGGGCAATGGGTAATTACTAATTATCCTTTAGGCACGGTGTATTTAGATCCTTGAAATCTATGCATATTCTAATTGACCCATTCTTCTTTCTAACAACAACTAAGTTGGAGCACCACAATGAATGGCTTGTAGGTGCTATTATCCCTGCTGCTAGCATCTTTTGTAACTCTTCTGCGCAATAGGGGCCAACTTAGGATTTATTCGTCTAAGTTTTTGTCGGAAAGGTTTGACCTCTTTAGCCTCTTCTTTAAGTGGAATAGTGTGTTGAAACACATCTTCCCAATAAGCTTCAAGTTCATCATAACTAAAGGCCAAAACATCTCTATACTCTTTGATTAGATTGATTAAGCTATTCCTTTCCTTTTCTGAAGTACCTTTTTCAATTTTTATTAACTTGGGGTCTTTGTCTGTAAATATGCATATTTCCACATAATCCCCAATCTTTATTGATTCTTTTTTATTTTTATGACGATCCTGTCTTTCAAACAATTTCTCAAAAGCTATAAGGCTATTCGGAATGTGATTTCTTAAATTATCCTCATGCTCCTGATACTCTTTACCCTCCTGCTGATAACTGATCTTACAATCCTCAAATTCCTGGAGATAATGGATGAATCGTAAGAGTTGTTTATCATCATTAAACACTTGCCAGTGATCTACATTATCAGGAATTGAAGGCCTGAAATTTATTTCTATTTTGCCATTCCCATTAATCATCTCATCTGAAGGTTGGAGGGTGGATGCCGCTACTGCCAACTTATCTGCTAAACCATTCATTTCCCTAGGGATTTTCTGAAGATTAAGTGCATCAAACCAATCCATGGTGTCCCATATATCATTCCTATACTTCCTTAGTCTATCACTTTTACATTGATACTGATTCTTAAGTTGGAGGAATACTAAGTCTGAATCACCTTTTATGTTTAACATTTTTATGCCCATGTCCTTAGCAGTTTCTAATCCTAGAAACAATGCCTCATACTCAGCAACATTGTTTGATGTTTCAAACTCCAATCTAAAGGCAAAGTTGTAGATTTTATTAGGAGGAGAAATAATCACGATGCCTGCACCCTTTCCAGCTTTGGAATAAGCCCCGTCAAAGTACATTTGCCAAACCTCATCTACCTTTTCATTTTTAATATTTTCTTTAATAGGGGCCATGTAGTTGGACAAGATGGCATAGTAATAAAAAGTCCTCAGATGAATTCATGCTATTTCTCTCTCATGAACTTGACTTCTCTATCTCAGATGGTCGACGTCCTCTCCAACTCTCTTGGTGAGTGAAAAGTGAAGAATGAAGTGCCTTTTTATCATTTTACCCTTGTCTCTTCATTTCTCTCCTAGGGTAGTTGAACAGTCACTAGATCAAGGGCCCAGATTGAATCTAGTGTTCTCACATCTGATGAGAAAAATCACCTTTCTCTCCATTAAATAATTTCCTTTCAACTTCCACTTAAATTTATTGAAAAGTCACTTTATGACTCTAAAGTGAATTAATAATTACTTATCTCAAGTAACTAATACAACGGTCATGTCACTTTTCCCTTCAAGTGACTTAGGCACAAAGTCACTTGGGGAACACTTCATTGGTATAAAATTCAACAGTTTTGAAATTTCTTTTTAATTAAATGACTTCTTAAACTTAGTGACAGTTTGTTTTGAACTGTACATTTTTGAAGCACTTATTCATCAGTGCACATATTTTTTTTATGTAAAGCATGTTATTTCATTGCTTACAGATGATGTTTATGTTTTTTCTTAATGTTATTCCTTTTATGTTCTGTTGGATGGGTTTTGTGGTGAGAGTTTGACAAGCAACATGATACTTGCTGCTACTCTAAAGGCTGGTAGGGATTTTATAATGTCACACATTATTAGCTAGATGTAGATACTAAATATGCATGTTTGTTTATTTGAAGAGTTCTGTTTGTCCCTCTGGATTGAATTTAGAGAGATAAAAGTGTGCTATTGCTCAGCCAATTTGGTCAAGACTTGGCTCACAGTGACCAACATAATATTAGAAACCTTAAAAAAGGATACATTTAATCCCATCAATATTGTTTGCTATATTATCTTTGTGTTTATCAATACATGTCAGTTTCATAATGTATATTTATTGTGTACGACTACAGGTCAGAACAACTACGAACTTCAGTACAAACTCTATGCTGTGGACACATCTTAGTGGTGGCTTGAATTTTCAGGTATTATCAGGCCATGGAAATGCTTGTTACTTTTTCTTAATTATTGTGATACCAGTGTTTTCTTCCCATTGAATTTACTAATAAAAAATTCTAGATTTACAATGTATATTAGAAGAACAAAAATATTATGCACTTTTTTTTGTACATATATGGAGCGTAGCATGGGAAGAGGTATTAGTGCTGTAGGCAAGTTTTGAGTCGCAACAGTAGCTTAGAAGTTACAACTAGTTGTTTGACATGGTCATGCCACTTGTGACAGTTCCTTGTATGAAATTTTATGCGACTGAAATTTAAGTTTTTAGTTGATGAATAGTCTTCTGAAAATAACGCTCTACAGGGAGGGGGTAGTTCTGGACACAAAATTGTGTGTATGAAATTGACTCTTAAGCCTTTTAAATTCAAATCCGAGTAATATTTCAGCATCTCCACAAAAAATTATGAAATCCGCATCCTCGAATATGTTTATTAGTCTTTGAATTTAAAATCTTATATTGACAAATCAAGATAGTTATGTTCTAAAATTCAATCTATGTCAGTGTAATGTACTGGAACTGTTTCCCATATTTTTTGAGAAATGTCTTATACACATTTTAACCTTGGTGAAACTTAAGCTTTTATCAAACATTCTGAAAGGTATACCCCCGAGCTTTTCTAATATATAAGAGATGCATGAAAGCAATCCTTGCATCGTTGGCCTAGGAATGTGAGGAGCTTCCTTTGCACTTCTGTACACATAGCTTCTACTTTTGGAGTAGACCTTTTTGCCCCTATGCATGTCATTTTTACTTGGGAACTGTGTATATAATAAAATTTCTTTTCAATACTTTTTAGAATGATCAAAGTGAGTTGGAGTCTCATATTCACAATATTTTGATTGGATCATATATAGATAAACGACCAAAGTAGGTTAGCAATATGAACATTTGATTAACATTACCCCTTTTAAAGTTAAGAGCCTATAAATACAGGTAAAACTGGTTATGAAGGTGGATCTATACTATGTGACATAGTTTATCCAAACATTGTTTCTATTAAGATCGATAATAGCATCGAAGTTAACATAGAGAATGAATGATTGTGGTCGAAGAGTAAGAGTCAAACTTGTAAGTATAACATTGGGCCAAGTCAGACTTGGAAGAGCTAACTTTACTCAGTTTCCTCAAGGATAGACTCAAACTCAGGGTTTGACTCGGTTTTGGAAGAGTCTAGTAGCACTGACAAACATTTGTTCTGTTTTATCTTTTTTCTATAGCTCCTACCATTTCCTTTTTGTCCACCAAGGAAAATTTTGCATATGATTTCTATGGAGCTTCTGTTTGTTCTTTTGTTTATTTGGTTATGCAGCGTTGCATAACTAGTGTGATGTTTAGGGGCATTTTTATGCATGATTTAGCAGTTTAAAATAGTGCAAGGAAGACAAACTATCAAACTTGCACAACCTCACGATTTTCCTCCAACGTGTCACTATCATGGAAAGTCCTCTTTCTTTAGGTCTCCTAAATCTCCTAAGAGAAATCTAGACTAACCACGGGAGGTGTCCCCAACTAGACTCTTTAGGATGCTAACTAGAGGTTTCTGCATGCAATGCCTAACGGAAACAATACAACGAGGGTTAACTTTCTCAAGTACAGATCCAACTGATTTATGAGATGAGGCAACTAAGGATACTTGAAAAAATGTTAGGAGTTAAATTTAAGTTCCTTAGTTAGGCTAGGATAAAGATGGTATAATTTCCTAGCAAAGATCCAATGATGGAGTTTGCAGGATAAAGATGAATGAGCTAAATAATCAAAAGATTTAACTACAAGATCATTTGACACATTGAAAAATTAGCAATATATCATATACCATCAGATTTACATAACATATGAAGAAGTTTAGTTCAAGTTCAATTACAACTCATGTTATGAAATGAAAAACATCAACATAATAAAAAAAATACAACTTAGATTTCAGATCTATGATGAAGTTACCCAAGTGTAATGTGAATCACAAGATGTTGATAGCCAAGATTAAAGTGAGAAGATTAACCCAATTATTAGTGCTCCCTTGAGATATCCCCAAGGTGCTTGGAAGTTTTTCTTATGCGTATCCAATCACTTTAGGGAAATGAGAGATTTTCAAAAGATATCTCATTTAGATCTTCCTCTCTTGCAAAGAGGCAAGTGTTGGCCTTGAGCAAAGGAAGCCTTTGCTGAAGGTCAAGACTAGAACCCTCTTTGTCTTGAGATGGAAGTAATTTAGATCCTTAGGTGTTGAAATGGTTGGGTTAATTACCAGCAAAAGTAAGCATGTAAATCTGACAAAGTTAAATAACAAGTGTTACAGTAAAGTGTAAACAACCCCAAATCAGAAATACACAATCTAGTATATCTTAAAGAGCATTCAACACTTAATAACCTTGCTGAAAATGAAATATAGCAGTGAACAAATTAGAATAACAAGCTGAAAATCACTTCAAATAGTAAGTTAAAGTCATTCAATAATTCACAAGCTTGCTGGAAATAAACACTTTCAGCAATAAATAAATTAACAAGAAGTTGAAAATGACTTAAAACAATGAATTGCAACATACAATGCTTCATAAGCTTGCTGAAAATTTATAGCAGTAAATAGATCAAGACAACAAGCTAATGAACTAAATCCATAACACATTTCATAAACTTGCTGGAAATTTGAAATGCAATAACAAATAAATCATAACAGCAAGTTAGATGCTAGTAAAATCAAAAGATGATAAAGTTAGAATCTTAAACTAGCATGCACATACTAAGTAACCAATGTAACAAATAAACAGTGAGAAAATCAACCATGCACAAATGCTTACTTTAGGATTTAGGGTTGATCTTATCTTCTTAGGTGTTTATAAGTTTGTTGTAGCTTTCCTTAGTTAAATTCTGGGTTTAGGTGCATGGAAGGAAGCTATAAGCTTTCCCAAGAAGATTTTTGAAGGAATATCTCGCCTTTTGGTTACAAAGCATATGAAATGGGAATTTTTAGTGGGAATTAGGAAGTGGACGAGCTTTGCAATACAAGAGAAGTAGAAAAGGCGATTAGTACATTTTGTATGATTGGGGCTTATGGAGTTGGTTACTCCCTCAAGTAATGGCCAAGTAGTTTTCAAGGGTGTTGAGAAGTTTCAAAGAACAACCCCTTCTCCTTTGTTAGCTTAAGACTTTCATCCTTATTTGCTCCAACATTTGATGGGAACCTACAATGAATAAGGAGAATACGTACATCCAAATCCTAGAGTAGACAATGCATCAAGAGGTTCAACAAATGGTTAAGCAAGATCATATGAAAGTATGAAGATGAAGAAGTTGATCAGATTATCGATACATACAACAATCTTCACATAATCAAATCAAGAAGATGATTAAAAAATTCTATGCTTTCTTTTTACTTAACTGAAGGAAACACGAAAATTGACCCCCTTGTGAAGAGCCTCCTTCCACTATGAAGAGAAAAATCCAATATCACATAAGACAGACCACAATAAAGAGCAAGGGCACAAGATAAATTTTAACTCTCTTCTATTCAAAGTTTTCCAAGAGTTACAAGTTTCTTAGCTCCAAAACTCAACCCTTTCAAATGAAGTCAACCTCTCCTTTTATAGCTAAGGAGGGTGATTTAGGTTTCTTAGACTTGTCAAGGGTTGAATAAAATAATACATAGAGTAGTGCCAGACCATGTCAAATGAAATCATAAAATATTTCACTAATGCCTTTTGGAACTTGTGCAACTTCAGAAGCTATTCTTATTGTACTTGTATTGTACTTCCTTGTACCTCCTACGGGAGATTATACCGTTGTAATTATTCATTGTAAACCCTTGGGAAATAATAGAAAATAAAAGAACAAAAATAAATTAAATTTGTATTTCCCCAAGGTAGGTCGGCCCCAGTCAAACTGGCAACTCGGCCCCATTGATTTTTCACTAGGAAAATCAATATAAATAGGAGGCGCCCCTCATTATTTCACACATTCACAGCGAGTCACTCAGACAGAAAAGGTGCGCTCCAGCAGTCTAGGAGAGTGTTTTCTGGGGTTATATCTGTGAGAGACATTTTCTCTCTCTCTTCTTCTCTTTGTTCTTAGAAGATCATTATCTCTATACGAAGGTTTGCTAGGTTTTTTCCGATTGGGTTTCCGAGGATAAATTTTTGTGTTATTTGTTTCTGTGCTTTGTCTATCTTTTAGAGATCCTTTTGCTTATCTGCAAATAAGATATATTGCTATAATCTTGTAAAAACTAACATGGTATTAGAGTAGTACTAGAAGAAGTCATTGCTGGAACAATGTCGAAACTTTGTCGAAACTAGGGTTTCATCTTTCAAAGACTTTACTCAACCTTTTGGCAAGAAAAGAGCCTTGGGAATTTCGCTTTAAGGAGGGAGCATCTTTTGGTGAAGGTAGAACTCAATTCTGAGAAGTTTCAATTTTGATCTAATTCTGCTGCTGCATAAATTAGGATTTCGAGTTTCGTGCTGATCAAGCCACTGCTTTGGCTCAACCTCACCTCTCCTCAACTCGCCTTGACAAGGCACATCTATCTGTGAGGTTAGTTTCTTCAAATTCAAAGTTTGATTTTTGACCTAACTCTTGCTAGGGTTTCTTGTTTAGATTTGCAGACAAGATGATTGGAGTGAAGGTTGAAGATCGTCTTGAGGGGGCTACCAACTTCATATCTTGGAAGCCTAGGGTTCTTCTCATTCTAGAAGAAAATGATCTCTTGAAGTTTGTTAATGAGAAAGTTCCAGAACCAGAAGCAGAAGAAGCCAAGCCCTAGTGGAGGAAGGGTGATGCGAAAACAAGAAGGATTCTGGTGGACTCTGTCAAAGACCACTTGGTTCCGCAAATCTCAGAAAAGACAACAGCTTGAAAGATGTTCAAAACCTTGAAGAAGTTATTTCAACACAGTAGTATCATTGTGACTCTCACATTGAGGAACAAACTATCAAATATGAAGATGACTAAGTCCGAAAACATTGCCTCATATTTCATGAGGATCTCCGAACTTCGGGACAAGAGAAGGTCGAGTGGAGACAACCTTGAAGAAAAGGAGCTTGTCATGAGCACCCTAAATGGTCTTCCACCATCTTGGGAGTCTTTCATACAAACCATAAGTGGTCGAACCAAGTTGCCCAAATTCGACAAGTTGTGGGTAGACTGCACTCAGGAAGAAACCGGGACTGTAGTAAGGCAAAGACTCCATGGTTCTCAAGTTGAGGAGAATCAAGCCTTCATCTCTCATGCCAAGAAAGGCAAGGGAAACAGAAGGAAGTTTCACAAGCACCAAGCTAGGAGTGTTAGATTTTTATCATTCAAGCTAGCATTATCTTAGGATCTTATATGAGAGAATAACATGCACAGCAATAAACACAAGAGACAAGAGACACAAAGAATTTTCCTCGGGGAAACTATAAAGGAGAAAACCCTGCAACTTCCTCAGAGATAGAATAAGCACCAATGGCAGTAGTAAAACCCGAAAACATAAAGATGATCTCCACAGCTGTTCTCTCTCTCTCAGTTGAGAGAGCTTCTCCTCTCTCACTCATGCGCCCCAGTGAGTGAGTGTATGTGTGATAAATAGAGAGGCTCACTCTCTATTTATATTCTTTCGTTCACTTAATGTCCACTCCAACATGTCGGCCTCACTTAACAATTACTTACTAGGGCCGACATTTCTAGGGGAGTCTAATAACCCTAGTGCCCCTCAACTGTGGGGACTTTGCCCCTCCGATCAACAAGGGGGGTTAACCTTAACACAAGGTGGGGACTATTGCCTCGTCTTAAAAATAACTCACCTAGGGCCAACTTCTCTAGGATAGTCTAATAATCCTAGGGCCCCACAACTACAAGGACTTTAACCCTTGATCAATAATGAGGGTTACCCTCTATGACTTTACATGACTTGTTTACATTATTGAATCTCCCGATCGAAACATCGGGGCATGACATGACTCAATTACATTACAGATACTTCCCGGAATAAACATCGGGGTACAATACATAAGATATACAAGTGAATACATTCCGAAGTTACAAATACATCAACACTCTCTCTTAACTAGGAAGGTGTTCTCTTGACACAATTTATCAACACAGTTCTTCTTCTCTGTATTATCTGGATCATCATCGAGTTCTCGTCATCTTTATCTTCAAGTCATCTTCATCTTCAAGTCATCTTCATTACTGGATCATCACTTGATCTGGAGCATCACTAGATCATCATCAAGTCTGGATCATCACTGGATCCGGATCATCACTGGATTTGGATCATCAAAGCTGGATCATTATCAAAGCTAGATCATCATTGAAGCTGGATCATCATCATCACTGCTTCCGCTATCTCAATCAAATGGTGCTATCTCTTCATTCTTCTCGTCACAGGAAGTTCTACAGAGCCAACCCTTTTTCATGCTGGTTGTAGGCCTAGCCTCCATGTAGGTCCTCTTTAGCGCTTATATCTGACCCTAAGTCAGAATGGCCCACCTAGCTCTTACATCTGACCATGGGATGAACACATCAACCATGTCAGAAAGGCACGCCCAACACTCACATCTGACCATGGGATGAGCACATCAACCATGTTAGAAAGGCCCAACACTCACATCCGATCATGGGAGGAACACATCCAAGAACCATACCGGAAAGGCTCAGCACACACATTCGACCATGGGAGGAACACATCCAAGAACCATATCGGAAAGGCTCAGCACTTATATCTTACCATGGGATGAACACATCAACCATGTAAGAAGGGCTCAGCACTTATATCTTACCATGGGATGAACACATCAACCATGTAAGAAGGGCTCAACACTCATATCTGACCATGGGATGAACACATCAACCATGTCAGAAGGGCTCAACACTTGTATCTGACCATGATGAACACATCAACCATGTCAGAAGGGCTCAACACTTATATCTTACCGTGGGATGAACGCATCAACCATGTAAGAAAGGCTCTGCACTTATATCTGATCATGTGGGATGAACACATCCCGCAGTCACATCAAAATGGCTCTCAGTTCTAGACTGAGTATTCATGGTAACTGACCAGGTACCTCTGTTCTCCCAGAGAATGGCCTTCAGCGGTTATATCTGATCATGTGGGAACACAACCCACAGTCACCTCAGAATGGCTCATCACTCACATCTCACATGGAAGGAATCAATCCTCTCACCATGACATAATGGATTAGCCCTTACATCTGACCATGGAAGGAACCAATCCTCTCACCATGTCAGAATGGCTCACGAACTCATCACTTCCCCTTGGAGGGGACCTCGATCTGGAGAACACCAAGCTTTTCCCTGAAGTACTCAAACTTCACTCTGGCCAATGGCTTAGTCAACACATCAGCTATCTGTTCGTTTGTCGCAACATACTGGAGCTTCACTACTCCTCTCTGCACCATATCCCTGATATAGTGATATTGATCTCGATATGCTTCGCCTTGTCATGGAACACCAGGTTCTCATACAACTTTACACAACTTTGGTTGTTGCAATATATACAAGTAGCATCCAACTGGAGATCAAATAAATCATACAGTAGCTTCCTCAGCCATACTGCCTCACAACTAGCTGAACAAGCTGCGACATACTCTGCTTCAGCTGTACTCAGTGTCACGCAAGACTGTTTCCTGCTAAACCAAGAGATCATACCTGATCCCATATTGAAGCAACACCCTGAAGTGCTCTTCCTATTGATGGCACTGCCTACCCAATCTGAATCAACATAACCTTCCAGGTTAATCTTCTGATTCGCCTCATACTTGAGCCCATAATCAATTGTACCCTTCAGGCACCTCAATGCATGCTTTGTAATCATTAGGTGAACATGTCTCAATGTGTTCACAGCAAAGCAAATATCTGGTCTCGTATTCGTCAGGTACATCAAGGAACAAATCATCTGACAATACATCGTGGCATCAACCGACTCTGATGAGGCAACACTCAATAGCTTCAGGTTCGATGCCATAGGTGTGATCATGGCCTTGCAATCCGTCATCCTGAACCTATTCAGGATCTCTACTGCATACTTCCCTTGTCTCAGGGAGATTCCATCCGCATTTTGCTACACGCCCATGCCTAGAAGTAATGCATCATATCCAAGTCCTTCATCTCGAACTCGGCAACAAGTCTCCTTCTTGCATCTTTAATGAGTTCCTCTTTTCTGTCAGGAACAAGTCATCGACATATAACAGGGGCATCACTGGTCTTCCACCTTCAACCTTGAAGAAAAGGTTGGAATCCACTTTGCTCTCAGTAAAGCCTAGAGTCATTAGTAAGCTATCCATCCTGTCGTACCATGTCGAACCTTGGGATCTTCTGCAGTCACTCCCTCTGAAGCGGAGCATCATTCTCCCTCTGCATGTACTGGAGTGACAAGTAGCTTCCTCTGCTACTATTATTCTATGTATCCATCTAGGGTCACTGTATACCAAGATCCTCTATCTTGAACCTTTTCAAAAGTTCTTCTCGAACCCTTCTGTGAGCTTGTCATCTTCTTCAAGCTCCTCATGTATGTATTATCCCATGGGTGTCTTTTGAGCTCGTACAAGGCCTTCTTTTATTTGCACACATGATTTTGCCTGTCATGTGTCTCAACTCCCACTGGCTGCAAATGTCTCTTCGTAGTCTATGCCTTCTTTTCGTGAGAAGCCTCGTGCTACGAATCTTGCCTTGTATCCCACGATGTTTCCATCTACTGCATGATGGAACTACGAACTTCCCTTCACGTATCGATACGGCATCCTAGATATCATTTTCTTGAACTGTGTTGGTAATAACTCCCGATTCTCTATTCCATTGACATATCAAATATTTATACATTTCATGAGGCGGTTGAGTACCAGCCTTTTCACCTTCCTATGCAACTATTCATATTCCTACAATTTATTTATTTACAATATATAATCCCCGACGGATTATATTCTAACAATCCCCCTCTTAATCCAAAGGGGTGTTCGTAAGTCCGAGCATGTTTCTGAATCTTTCAAACTTTTCTCGTCCAAGCGCTTTGGTGAAGATGTCTGCAACTTGATCATTTGTGGAACAATGTCGAAGATGGACTGTCTTGGCCTCTACATGATGTCGAATCAAATGATACTTTGTGTTGATGTGTTTGGTTCGATCATGGAATCTAGGATTCTTAGCCAGCTTGATTGCAGAAGTATTGTCGACCAACAATGGAGTGGAGTTCTCTTGTTTTTCTTGCAAATCTTCAAGTATCTTCCTGAGCCATACTATTTCTTTCGTTGCTTCAGCTGCAGCCACATATTCTGCTTCTGTTGTTGAATCTGTCGGAACTGACTGTTTGCGTGACTTCCATGAGACAGCTGCTGATCCAAGACTCATAGTGTATCCAGAAGTTGATATTCCTGTCTCCTTATCGCCATCAAAATCTGAGTCTGAGTACCCAATAAGTTTGA
>LPNX010235701.1:0-36288 GCA_001517045.1 Pseudotsuga menziesii
AGTACCTCCTCAAATCCATATCTAAGATGCAACTAATAGTGCAACTACTTTGTATTTTTCAATATAAAAGAATGAAAAATGCAATAAAAGTCATCTAAAAATCTCAGTCTCTGCAGCAAGTATAAAAGACAAGCCCGGAAAGACACCAAGACAAAGAGAGTAATGCACTAATGGCAAAAAAAAAGGAAGAATGACTAAAACTACTTTCAAAGAAAAATCAATGAAAAAGCGGTCTCTGGTCACAAAAGACGCATCCAACAGACAACATCAAACCCAAGGAAGACCCAACCACACTCACAACCCACCCAGCAACTTCCCCCAACATCAAACTCACCAAAAGGGAGGATGTACGCGACTGTATAAAGAACATCTACGTATATACGCGACTTTAGGCCTAAAACCCGCATGGGAAGGCACATGTACGCGACTTTTGGCCAAAAACCCGCATGGGAAGGCCCATATATGCGACTTTTGGCCAAAAACCTGCGTGGAAAAAAGGATTTTAGTGTAAAATATACGTGTATATGCTAGTTTTGGCCAAAAATCCACGTATGTATGCGACTTTTGGCCAAAAACCCGCATGGACAGAGAAGGCAGTGGTAAAAAGCAGGCCAAGGGTCAAACAAATAAAGGGGAGTGTCAATGGATGAACATACTATAAAATGCAACACATAAACAAGGAGAAATAGAGAGCAAGTCAATAATATCAAGCCCATTGTGCCCGTAAACCCCAAAATAAAAACAAGGGACATCCCCAGCGGAGTCGCCAATTCTGTTACGGAGAGAAATTCCTATGGCTTGGGGTACCACAACAGACAGCTAGACTCCAGAAATCAATCTTTCCCAATATGCAATAGAAATTAAAAACATCTAACACTAAAGGATCGAACCTCGTACCTTATTCCGGACGGTTGAAGTAGATCCTCGTTGAGCTTTCCAATCTTCAGCTTGAATTGTTATAGCACGTCCTCAACTACAAGTAAACAATACAAGCATACTATATTTCATGGTGTTAGATATATTCTAGCATATATAATCAATAATGTATAAGCATTTGACATATTCCAATGGATGCAACATTCATTCAAATACACATTACTGCACAGGAAAAGATATTTCTATTAATATGAATCAGAGATTACAAGTGACAACCTTTGACGGAACGTCTGTGAACCGGAGAAACTGAATCCCCCACTTGGGCCTCCACCACCTCAATCCTCCATCACTCCGATAGCAAGCTCACTAGTAAAGGCAAGCTTGGGAAGAACACAACAGTGCTCCAAAGGGACAAAGGGATGCAGACTCAAGTATAGTTCTGGCAACAATGGACTATAGTTTCGGTACTCTCAATTCTCTCTTCATGCTTTCAATGTCTCAATGGTTCCTTATATAGCTTTCCAAAGTGATACTGAAAGGTCGAATCCGTGCGATCTCAAGGCATATGGAAGGCCAGGAGTCATATGAGTCGGATTCAAGGCAAGGAACGGTCCAAGAGTTTTGGATTATGCACACATCCCGATGTATGCGACTATAGAGGGAAAATCCGCGTATGTACGCGATTATCGGGGAAAATGTCGCGTATATCATTTTTCTAATGTTTTTAGGGATGGTCAATGATACATCAAAAGACAATATATGGTCCATAGGGAATAATGAGTCTGCAGCGGGATAGGGGAAGGCCATACAATGTGTGATTCACCTAGTGTGGTGAAATCCGCTATAACAGTTATGCATTATAAAGAGCTTTTGGATTTGATCAATATTTCTTCAAGATTCTCTAGAGATACTGCAACCCCAAACATCACATCTAACGGGAGTGACAAAAGTTTCAAAGAGGAACTTATTTTTATCCCACATCACAAGGTTTGCTGCTTTACAATTATTTTCGAGACCAAAGTAAGATTTCCACCCTCCATTAATCATTTTCTCAATGTTATAGTTCTATTTGAGCTTGTGATGAATATCAATTCCTAAGTATTTGTAAGAAGACACTTCCTCCAAGTTTCTATTGTCATACACAAATTTAGCACAGTGTCCTTCTTCGATTTGATAATCATAACTTTTGTTTTGTCAGTGTTGACAGCCATACCCATGGTAGAGAAGAAATCCTTGAGAAGTCATAGTTTCTTATCAAGATCGGATGGACACCTTGCCAGAAGAACAATATCGTCAACATAGAGAAGAAGGATGATGATTATTCTAGCTAAGAACGTGCCAACACAACTTGCTTCTTCTGAACAACCTTCTAGCTTATCGATGTAAATGCCAAATAGGGTAGGGGAGAGGGGGAAACCCCATTTAAATCTAATATTACACTTAATATCTCTCGACCACCCCTCATTGCTCTTAAACTTGGCAATTACATTCTCGTATAACCTTATTGCGGCAACTCAACATATACTAATAACACATAAATATGAAACATTGTCACAAACACTCAACTTTATTATAATATTTATGTTGTTGTAGCCTCAAAGTGCCTAGAAAATCCATGACTAAATATTAAAACCCCTTGGTACACAAGGACCACCTATGGAGCTCAACGATTGCCAAATTGTTAGTACATTACAAGTGAAAGGAACGGAGGGCAGTAGTAAACCAAGTGTTGAATTATCATGAGTTAACACTTAATGCATTTAAGAAGAACATATTTTAACCAAATCATGGCTAGTATCCTGAACTTAATCCATAGACATTGATTATATATATCATGCTGCCATTGGAATGTCGATAAACATGTTTAACATCGAATTTTAAAACCATGGATTAATACTTTATATTTGGCGATATTATATGGTTGAATCATCAAGATAGTTACATCATGCATCAAATATTAAATGGTAATGAAAATTGAACAAGGTTTAATATAGAGTGTTACAATAATAGTATATATACAATACATATATTATTCTAACAGAACATGTGTAAGAATACTGACCAAGACCAGAAAATGCCCAAACCAGTTGGACTATCTCGTTTTCCTGTTCCAGTCTAGTTCCAACAACACTGATTAACATAGAGTTTCACTTAAGGCATTTTCCTTGTTTAGAAAACTTGGTCCAAATGAATGGATGCTACTTTCCCACAGAACAATGCATAAGATGTATGTTTGAACTTTGCACCCAGGAATGAGAAATGCTATGCTTTAATGGAGATTTTGTTTTGTTAGAAAGACAGCACAGGACAACAAGATTATGACAAAGCAAAAACGATAAAGAACCAACATCAGCATGAGGCTAAATGTTCTACCAACAGGGAAAGGGTGAAAATCCAAACATTCAAGAAATTTGTAACCCACGCATAGCAACAAACAAAGAGGTGAGAACTCAACAAAATATGAAATACCTTAGAATAACAGGCAATCATACGCAGAGACAGTTTACATAAATACCCTAGACTAAATATCAATTAGGATACTTAATTCTATAGCCTAAAATACCTAGCAAAATTACTTGAATTGTGGGCGCAATCAGAATCAGCAGAAGAATTTTTCATAGGTATATATTCTACTCAAATGACATCTCCTATTGATACCATTCCAAGCATATTTTACTTTATATATAGATATATATAATGTAATATTCAATTCTATAAACATTTAATATAATAGATATAGTTTTATATTAATATATATAATATATTTATAACTTCTAATTACCTATATTATCTAAAGTCTAGAACTATAAGATAACCATTAAAAGTGTTGAAACTATAATATATATATTTTTTACTGAAAAAACCAATAACTAGGCCAGGCTAGTACTCGCAGGACATGGGGTCAATTCCGGTCCGTTGCAACTATAACCTCCAAGTGTAAAGACACTACCTCACATGTAGTAGACAGGACGGCATGGTTTGAATCAGAAACATCCCAAGGAGTGCCTTAATAGTGCACCCTATCATCATCCGATCTACACCCCAGCCTCCAATGGGATTGAAACTGTAATGTTATATAACTTAACATAAAATAAAAAATCATTGTAAATTCCGTCCATCCATAAGGCTATACATAATCTGGTGCACTGAATATTCATTGAACCCACGGTCATTCCTTCCAACTGAATAACATAAAATAAAAAATCATTGCAAATTTCGTCCATCCATAAGGCTATACATAATCTGGTGCACTGAATATTCGTTGAACCCACGGTCATTCCTTCCAACTGAATCACAGGCAAGGTGGAGAAAAAGAAATTCATCATACAATTTTATACTGTGCAAACCTTTGGAACCATCTGGTTTCCCAATTGCATTAGAAGTATATAAACAAGTAGGCATTCAAAAGTTATTTCCAAGCATCCACTCCCTAACTACTGCATTCCATAAACACGACATGTCTCAATGCCACAATGGCAAATGGAATAGAGAACTGGCAGATGCTAGAAACTCAATTTCCAAGAACAACAAGTGTTGTGAGCTATCAAGGTACCTACCATAGCACTAAATGCTTTTAAAACATATGATCCATTTCAATAGACTAGCCCTTTCAGTCCATAGCTGCTGGTGATGTGATGCAACAAACAGCTGGTGCTATGATTCAACTAATTCAAATTCCATGATGTGCCAAGGAACCCATTCTGACATGCACAGAGGCACAGTTAAATTCTAATACAGTTAAAAAACAGCAGCTTCCATTGAACCTGTCCAGACTCCACACCCAGATAAACTAGAAACAAATTTGATTTAAGAAATGGCATTCTCACAAATCCAATGCAGATCAGTGATTCCACATTTCCAATGAGAATCCAGTGCGGGTGTAGGTATGCCTAGCGGCAACTTTGGTAATTCTGATACCTAGAAATCATTGTTGTAATCAGCAAAGAAAGGAATGATTAGAAAACGTAAGAATGTCAAAATAGCTCTTCTTGGAACTCCTCCATGACAGCTTTTCCAGCCGCTGCTTCTTGTTCAGCAGCCTCCCTCCACCTGCCTATTTCTTCCTCTACTACCACAATGTCCATCATGAGACCTTCAACCTTAAAACACAGAAAACATGGCCAATAAAAACCTTATTTATGAATGAAACATTCTATTTATAAATTCCATAATACTTGTTAAACCTGAAAGGAAAATTAGATCAGAAATGAAATATTCTGCACATAAATTTCAAGAAATCAAAGCAGTTCCAGAGTTAGATGGCATTAAAATATTTATTATCAATAAATTACATTTCTAGATGTTGCCCTCTCCTTTTCCTCAAGTTCTTGTATGTGTAGCGTTTTCTCAGCCAGAGCTTTGGTTTGAGTCTCAAAAAGTCTTCTTAGATGCTCTAGTTCTGCCCTGAATTTGGCATAACAAAGAAATAAAAAAGGAATGCATAGTAAGCCAACTCTATCATATCAAAACATTATGCAACAGTTTAAGTCTATAAAATAAATTGGTAATAGAACAGAATAAATGCATTCTTTCACAGACATTAAATGGTTTGTTGCTCTAGTTCTGCACTTCACACACATCTTCGTTAGTTATAGGACCATACCTCAACGTTTCCAGTGTGCGTTGTAATTCTGCAATTTCAAGTTGTGATGTTTTCATTATGTTCCCCAAGGCAAAGGCCTATGAGAAGTAAACAAATACAAAATTCATTGAAGAATTTAAAGTTTAAACTGTGACAGTTTATACATTTAAGAAACATAGTTTATAAGCAAACATCACTACACACTTGAAATACAAGTATCCATACTAGACCAAAACCATCTTCTCCTCCTTGTCTTCCATTAATAGATACAATGTCTGGATCCCCCAAAAGGCAACCGGCCCTGAAATCCAATCCAGTATTCTGAAGACTCCTTTCTGCAACATCTAAAGTAGTACCATTACTTTGAGGCGAATCTATTTGATTTTCACCATTGCTCTCTAGCAATTCCTTAAAGCCATTTTCAGCTCCCTCTTTCTCTCCCATGGCACTTTGAATCAAAGCACTGATGTCCCTTTTCTCTGCTACTAAACAGACAATATTATCTTCTAACTCTTCCTTTTCTATATTCCTTTTTTCTTAATCTATAATTTTTTTTTTCTCTGCCACTGTGGCTAGCTCTGACACAAACATTTCTCTAGCCAATGAAGCCACCAGATCCTTGTCAATATCAAGGTCCTCTGCTCCATTTGCTCATGGGAATCATTTCTTCCTTTCGTAATCATTTCATTTTTCTTAAGGAGTTCTTCAACTATTTCCTTTGCTCTCTTGGTTGCTCCATAGGCAATGGCAGCCAAGCCCGAATGTTTTGAACTCCTTGGAAGCCCAGCACCAAAGCTCTTAATGGCACTAACTCTGCTAGTAATGTTTTAAGTACTATTGATTAGCATTTGAGCTGTTGCTTCAATTTCTGACCTTGACGAATCTCGTGCTTTAGTCGACTTCCTCCTTTAGAGGATTAATCTCATCCTTCTGTCTTGCAAGATCATTTCGTTGTAGCAAAATATCATCTCTTTGCTTAATCACATCCTCTTTCAATCTTAAAGCTTCATCTAACTATTGTGCAACTACTTCTTTTCTTCGGCAAGCTTCCTCCTTTTGATGCAGAGCATCATCTCTTTGCCTTGCAAATTCATACCTTGGCCTTGCAAATTCATCCCTTTTCTTAAGTGCCTCATGTGCAAGATCCTTCAAGCAACTAAATGCACTCTCCAGTTCATCCTTTGAGGTTTCAACGGACTTGCTTGCTTTTTTTTCATATTCGAGCTCCAAAAGAGCTTCCCTTAATCTCTCATCAAAGGCTTCAGAAGATGAATTTGGCAATACAACTGGTGTAGCCTCCAAGTCCCCATCCTCAAAATCTCTAAGAGTTGTGTCCTCTTCTCCAACACTCCCCATGTTTTTTGCCATTCTCTAAATATCCATGAAACTGTCAATCTCTAACCTATCATAGCATTTGAACCTATATAACCTGTGTTTTCTTAAAATCAAAAAATTATGCAGAGTCCTGTGTTATTCGCATGTTAAAGCCCTAGTATTTCCACTGGCTATCCATGGAACTGCTAAATTTTAATCTATCGTGTCAATATATATTTCCAGTGCTTTCTTAAAAGAAGCACCATTCTGTACAGATCCTTGAATACTCACAGGTTCAAACCCTAATATTTCCAAAAAATAATGGAGTCCATCCAACTACCTATAATTTCCACTGGAACAGATGTCAATAGCAGGTTTCGGATATAATTAATAACATAATTTTACAGGTTTCCTGCAAAATTCATCACATAATAGGCTTGTTAGCCGATTGATTGTTCAGCAGCAGCAACCGCCAAAGACAATGCGAGGGCGATAATTGGTGGCGCGGAAGAATATGCAGTGGCTTTCCAACCTCAAAGACTATGCACCACCTCGAACACTATGCACCAAAAAAACCCACAAATCCAGAAAACGGAGAAAAAATGCCTTTGGTTATCCAGAAAACAGGATGGTGAAAACCCAAAGACCATGCGTAGGGTGCACGCAGGGTTATGGTGGAGCATTGGTGGTGAAGCCCGCGGGAAGAAATTTGAAATAAAATAACCCTAAACATATTGGATATTTATATACTTAAAAAAAAAACCTTTTTACCCTTAATATACCACCAATATATTGACTTTTAATTTTTAATTTTTAACCATCCCAATATGAACGGATGTGATATCATATTGGTCCCTAGGTGAAGACCCCATGAATTTGTTGTTACGACAATATATCTTAGGATTCTCTTTCCAACTTGCCAGTGGGTATTCTTTGGTGTTTCCATAAACCTTGAAATTAAACTTACTGCAAACATTATATTAGGTCTTGTTGTAGTTAAGTACATGAAACTTCCAACCAGTCTCTTATACATCGTTGGATCAACCTTCAACCCATCATCTTCCTTACTGAGTTTTGTGCCAGTTGCTATTGGAATTACAGTTGGATTACAATTTAGCATTATGAATCTTTCCAATACATCATTTGCATATTTAGACTGACATATAAAATTACCATCTTCATATTGAATTACTTCAATACCAAGGAAATATTTCATCATTCCTAAATCAGTCATCTCAAATTCTGTTTTCACGGCTTTCTTGAACTCATCTACTGACAGATCTCCAGTGAATATCAAATCATGCACATATAAATGAACAATCAGTATTTTACCTTCTTGCTTTACCTTTGTATACAATGTTGGTTCACTTGGACTTCTGATGAATCCTTCACCATTCAAATATTCATCAATTTTTATGTACCAAACTCTGGGTGCCTGCTTCAATCCATACAATGCTTTCTTCAATCTGTAGATTTTGTCTTCTTGTCCATCAACCTCATATCCTGGAGGTTGTCTTACATAAACCTCTTCTTCTAAAGATCCATTCAAAAATGCAAACATTACATCCATTTGATGTACATACCATTTATTATGAGCAGCAATAGCTAATACCATCCTTATAGTATCAAGTCTAGCTACAGGTGCAAATGTCTCATTATAATCAATTCTAGGTTGTTGACTAAACCCCTAAGCAACAAGTCTTGCTTTATATTTTTCAACATCACCATCAGCATTTAACTTAGTTTTATAAATCCATTTGACACCAATACAATTTTTATCATTAGGCAAATCTACAAGATTCCAAGTATTATTTCTTTCTATGGCATCAATTTCTTCATCCATTACTTTTATCCAAACATCCTTTTTAACAGCTTCATCAAAATCTATAGGATCACATGCTATAAATGCAAAATTTGAAACTTGATCTACTTCATCATTCTTTTCATACAGTTCTCTTAAACTTCTAGTCTTCTTGACCTCTAACTCTGTTTCTTAATGATGCCAATGCAAGATTTGATTCATTACTTACCTCCGATCTTGTTCCTTGCCATCCACCAACACTTGATGGTTCACCATGTTCATGAGCTCTAGGCGTTCTGGCAGGTGTCCTTGTTGCTGGTGTATGTAGAGTCAATTGTTCTCCATGTGTGCCTTGTTCATCTTCTTCATCTTCTGTGTGAGGTGTTACAGCTTCCTGACCAACTAATTTATCAATGCTCCCATCCCATGCTTCTTCTTCTTTAAAAACCACATCTCTACTAATTACATACTTCTTGGTGATGGGATTATAAAGTCTATATGCTTTAGATTCTTCACTATATCTAACAAAAATGCATTTCTGACTTCTGTCATCTAACTTTCTCCTCAACTCTTCAGGTACATGTGCATAAGCTACACAACCAAAAATTCTTAAATGAGATATGATGCTACACTTACTGCTCCAAGCTTGCTGAGGAACTCTATCTTTCATGCTTTTTGTCGGGCTTTTGTTCAGGATGTACACTAAACAAGCAACAGCGTCTCCCCAATATTCATTTGAAATATGCTTCTCCTTCATCATACTTCAAGCCATGTTTATAATGGTTCAATTCTTCCTTTCTGCTACATCGTTTTGCTGTGGAGTGTAGCATGCAGTAATCTGCCTTTTAATTCCATGATACTTACAAAAATCCATAAATTCATTTGACATATACTCACCTCCTCCATTTGATCTCAAGACTTTAATAAATTTATTAGTCTCTTTTTCAGCCATAGCTTTAAAACTTTTAAATACATCAAATGCTTGAGATTTTTGTTTCAGCAAATGCACCCAATTTTTTCGACTGTAATCATCAATAAAAGACATAAAATAAACATTACCAGTCAAATAAGGTGTTTGCATTGGTCCACACAAATTATTCTGTACCAGATCCAATGGTTCCTTTGCTCTATTTGAGACTCTAGAAATAAATTTCTCTCTATGATGCTTTCCCAATATACAACTTTCACATGAGCCTGCTGGCTGCTCAATACTCGGCAATCCTTTTACCATCTGCTTATTCTGTAGCAATTCTAAACCACCAAAATGTAAATGGCCATATATCAAATGCCATAACCATGATTGATCTAAACTCTTAGTTTTATAAGCATTCAAAAAGTTAGTCAAATCATTTCTCATAATCAGCAGAAACATTCTATTCTTTGTCATCTCTACTCTAGCAATCAACTGTTTACTTGGATATTTATCATAAATAGTGCATACCTTTTTCTTAAAGAATACTTTGTACTCTTTTTCCAACAATTGTCCAACACTCAATAAATTACACATCAAACCAGGAACATAATAAATATCATGAATAGTTCTCCTTTTACCATCTTTTGCATACACAAAAATCACACCTTTACCATTAACTTTTACCTTACAGCCATCACCCAACTTTACTTCAGACTGTATGCTGGTATCTAGACTTGAAAATAATTCCTTATTTCCAGTCATGTGGTTGCTGCATGCACTGTCCAAAAACCAAATATCTTTTGAACTTTCCTGGGTGACATTACAAGTCAAAAACATAGGTTGTTCTTCATTTTCAGTCTCCTCTATCATGTGTGTAGACAACTTACTAGCATCTGCTTGTTTCTTCCAACACTTGTTAGCAAAATGCCCAAATTTCTTACAATAAAAACATTGAACTTTAGATTTATCATACCTCTGATTTCCTGACTGTCCTGCTCTGCTGCTACTCCCCCTTATGCTAGGAGTACTCTGTTGTAACTTCTCTTCATTTTCAGAATCATTTTTGCTGTCACTATGACCAGCACTTCGTCCTCCTCTTCCTCTGTTACTAGATCTTCCTCTGCCTCTACCTCTAGTAACATTTAACTGAGATTTAAAAGAATTTTCTAAAGGAGTGTCATCATACCTATTCATTCTTGATTCATGAGCAAGCAATGAACCAGTCAACTCATCAATGTGCATTTGACTGAGATTTTTAAACTCTTCAATTGGAACAACCACTGCTTCAAACTTCTTCGGCAAACATCTCATCAATTTTTCAATCACATGTTGATCTAGAAGATCTTCACCATACTGTCATAGCTGGTTTACAACACTCATGACTTGTGTCATGAAATTATCAATAGTCTCACTGTCTTTCATCTTCAAATTCTCAAAGTCTCTTCGTAAATTCTGCAACTTAACATTCTTCACCTTGGTCACACCTTGATAGCACATTTCAAGAGTGTCCCAAGCTTTGTTTGAAGACTTAGCACTTGATATCTTCAGAAAAATAGATTCACTCAGGCCTTACTGAATAAGACCAAGAGCTTTATTATCTTTCTTTCGATTTTCCTTCAACAGAACATGTTCAGCATTAGTCAAAGCCAACTCAGTCGCTTGATTATCTGGTTCATGATATCCAATCGTAACAAACTCCCAAAGATCCTGAGCACACAGGATAATTCTCAACTTAATAAACTAGGTGTCATAATTTATTTTGGACGACACTAGAATTTGTGGTTGTACTACACTGTTGTTAGTAGCCATTTCAATTAATTTCAAAAACAAATGAGCAATAAAAATTAATTAGACTCTTAAACCAGAGATGAAACCTAACCACGCTCTGATACCACTGTGGGGAAGGCAGGGGAGTGTTGCTCCTTTCCTTAGCAGCACTTGAGACTTCACATACAGCTCAAAAAATCACTTACAGTCAATGTTCAGCTCTTCTCAACAATGTACAGTTGTTCACAGCAATGTACATCTTTACTGACAAAGCTCAAACTAACAAACCCATCATGTACATAATTGTTGCAGCATGACTGCTACTGCTACCGACACTTCCAAGATTGTCTTGTAGCTAGCTGTTACAGCCGCCAACACTTTATGCGCTTAAATACACTAGCTGTGACTGCTCACAGCTCACGTACAGCTCTCTATTTTTGCACTGATTTAATGACCCCTGCATCCAAAAACTTATCACAAATATTCTACTTAATACATAAACAACATTCAAACTAAAAACACGAGCTGCTACAGCAAGCCAACATAAAAATAAATAAAAGTGAGTTTTTTCAAAAACAAAATTATACAAGAAATTATCAGAGTTTCAACTCTGTCTCTATTATGCTCTGATGTTCGTATTCAATGTATGAAATATGGTTTACAAAGCAAGTATTTATAGGATTTTAACTAATTCTGCCATTAAATGTTAATTGGCTCTTCGCTAACAAAACGGGCTTCTCTATTCAAATGATTTACAATATGTTTTAATGCTCTATTACAGTCTAACAAAAATATAAACTATGCTGCCTCTTTAGAAAATAGATTCACTCAGTTGACATATAAAAATTATTTTTATGATTTAATAATTTGTTGTTTTGTCAGGTGTTGAGGCGGTGTGGCGGTGCTGTGACTCTTCAGTGTTGCGATGGCCACAAGTTGAACGGTGATGGCTCTTCAAATTTCTGGCAGCTGATGTTGCCACTTCAAAATCTATTGCAGCCTGGCAATGGAGTAATTACATAATTCCAACACTAAATTTTTTGGATAGCGATAAGTATGTGATGAATTCCAAAAACCTATCAACCATCATGAGGATAGGTAAAACATATGCTCCCCATCTGATAAACCCATTTCATCATTTCTTGACTAAACTGTATATAGATTATTTTTAATTCATTCTTCCTACCGATACTATGAAGGAATTGGAGAAAATAGTCACAATAAAATCATAATTATTGGCCATTAAATTAATTATAATTTAATTTCCAAAGTAGTATACCAAAGAACTTCTGAGTGATGGTGAATTGGGTTTCACGAAGGTTCTGGTTCCCTGGCTCTGTGATGGTTTTGGTGTTGCAGAAATGGCTATGAGATGCTTTCTCAATTTCAAAGAAGAGTATGGTTCTATAGATAGGACTCAATGCTGCCACTGATCCATGATGGTCGTCATGTTGGTGTGATGGAGTTGCACGTACCATATTAGAGAACTCCTTATTAGTTGGTTACAGAGATATTACAGAGATCCCTTCTCAGCTCGTTACAGAAGAATAGGTGTTACAGTGTGGATGCAAAATGGAGGGGATCTCAAACTTAAACTGGTCTAGGTCTCGTCCTGTCATCCTCCAAAACTTGATAAGCTCCCATCAAGTTTGTTCATGTACACTTCAAGGCTGTGACACACTGACACACTGTAAGAACATGCATCGTCAAAATCCATGGTTCATGGCTTCTACATCCGTGAGCGCATTAAGGTGTATGAATAGTAGTTACCCATTATATGGATGAGATCTAATCTAAGAATTTGAATTTCAGAATCTATGAATTTTGATATAAGGGAAGAATGGATAGTGTTTAATGGATAATGACATGCAAGGGTAGAATGAATAATGTTAATTGGAGAAAGGGATGCAAGGGCATGATTGAATAATGTTAAAGGTAGAACGGGATGCAAGGACATGAATGTTGTTAATGTGGGAAGAAGGGGATGCAAGGGCATGAATGAACGATGTTAGTTGTAGAACGAGATGTAAGGGCATGTATAATGTTAATCATAGAATGGGATGCAAGGGCATGAATGAATAATGTTAATTGAATAACGGGATAAAAGGGCATGAATAATGTTGATTGATGAATATTACTTAACAAAACAAGGGAGGTTGCTAAGCAACAAGTCCCTGCCCTAAGTTACTAAGCTATTCAGCAATGAGTTTAAACTTGTTTGTTACCTGTTGTAGTTTAACAGCAATGACTATTAAATTCTTCTTTGTGACGTGTTATAGTGTACCTCGTAGAGGATTCAGGTTAGACTAAAAATACAAAGGATTTCAAGGCAATGAATTAGGGTTTCCAGCCCCCAAGAAATATGTGGAAAACTCAAACATCAAAGGATTGATATCATTGGATTTCTCAAACAATTTGAAGCAATAATTACAGTGAAGGGGCAAGCATACCACTCACAAATGATTCAGGACAAATCAAAGACAGTTGTCAACCAAGATGACTTCATTGACTCAGTCAATCTTGTTACCCAGCAGCAGAGCCTACCCCGATAGCAATTGAAGAAGCATCTTGACTAACATCAAAGGCAGAAGGGATTTGAATGATTTGATACAAGTAAACATCCCCACTGAAAAACTATAAACCCGTTAACGTATTTTTTCTTTAAATTTACCGTATTGATAAATTTACCCTATGTCAATAGAGAAGTAAATCAATATTTTCTTATAAAATTGAGGTCCATAACTTGGGCTCAAAGAGCTCGGGACCCTATATCTCCATGCGACCATCTTTCCTCTTCTTGCACACTCATTATTTAGTGTCGATCGTAGCTGACAGTGACCAAGAACTGCGAGGGAGATACCTAAAATGGGACCAACCCATAGATACTATGATAGATAGGAACCATCCTATGCACACATTAAATTTCCTCAATTGGTTTACTGCTTCAATTATGTATTTAATCTATTGGGTTTGCTTTCTTTCATATGCTATGATTCAGGGTAGGAGCCCATGATCTTGCATTGATCAGGCCACCTAGGGTGTAGCATAATATTATTGCCCTTCATATAGCATAATATTATTTCCCTTCATATCTATTAGAGAATGATATGTCCCTATGTGTATAGAGAGTGAGTCCTTAAAGCTGGGTAACTTTGAGATAATGGTTTAAGAATCAAGGTAAGAAGCCGGAGCAGAACCAATAGCAAAGCCATAAGCAGGGGGCAGCTCTAGGTCCAGTGAAAGCACTACCAGATACGGAGGAAGCAACATCGTATAAAGTATCCGAGCCACCAACAAGAGCTAAGGCAACTTCAAGACCATAGGTGAAAGAACCAAAAGCAGCTATTGATCTCATGCCAGATACTATAGTAATAGAGTCAGAGGCAGCTAGAGAAATTCCATATACATTACCCAGTGGGATCTTACTCTCAAACTGGAAAGAGGCTGTTGGGTAGATAGAATTTGAGCACATAGAACAAGCAAATATAATGCCTTTACTCGAGCAGTAAATGGAATACGGATAAACCGGAAATCATGAGGATGTATAGATATATTATTCAATACTCAATTGATGATTGATTCCTTCTCAACTTCTTCTTTTTTCCTTGACCCTTCGAAATGGAGGTGGTATGGTCATTTTTCAAGTACTTCTGTAGGGCGTTAAGGGTTCACTTTTTATTATTCAATAAAATCCTATCTGGTGCACCAAAGAACAGTCCCAACTAAATTTATTGTTTCATTTGCTGCTAAATGTATTGTTTCATTTGCTGCTAATTTTTTTAGAACATAATAATACATATGATGATGACATGACATAAGTAATGATCACCACAAGCGATGTGGTACATAATGATGACATAGATCCATACGATATATCCATGCGGCAGAAGATCCAAATTTATGAGCACTTTGCAACTGGAGTATTTGTGGGTAACATGCTCTCTATAGGTAGGAAGAATGTCATTCTTGCCCAAAATCAACCTCATGGAAGTTAAAATAATATCTGTATGCAACCTCACCGCATCGGCATAATAATGCACATATTGAGACTGTTACATAGTATTTTTGATGGCCAAGTGACAATCCAGGATGAAGAGGACCATGAGGGATGTCTTTCCAATTATCGCACGATGATCAGTTCGTCATATGCACACTACGACATGACCCTCATGCCAATTCTGATAGCCTTCTAACTATGAAAGTGACTGACAAAGGAAAAGAAATAATGGATGTTAAAATTGGGAATTCAAATAATGAACAATTTCATACTCCCGGAATATTATATAATTTGGATAAATATAATCAAGAATAACATGAAATACCTAATGATGATGGACCTATTGAACAAAAAGTAAGAATAAGTAGTGATAGAGTTAAGAAGATAGATGAAGTTTTGTTATAAACCTGGTTTACATATAAAAATACAACTATATTACAATTTTATAACCAGTCTTGTAAAGTGTATATATATAATGGTTTAATTATTTGATTTTTTACCTTCTTGAAAGGGAGGAGGGTACTGGCCCACCTCAAAATGTCTTTTTATTAGTATTAAAACTATAATGTCATCTATTAGTCACATGAATGATATATGCATGTATCTCCAGTTGGCAAATAATGAATGACATCTGGCTATAATTTGTCTTGCTCAAGTTTCAACTTTTTTGCATCAGAAGAACGGATTTTACTCTTCCTACAATACAATGTTCAGAAAATGAAAACGTTTCTAGGCTAGTTCCTGAAAATGGACCAGTTTACTGATTGTTTTTTGTTGTTCTGGGTTGAACAGATTTACAGAGATTTATAGGTGGGTTTTATCCCTGTCCTCATAGAATATCAGGTATCACTTCTTTGAATCCTGAAAGCTTCAATTTATTTCAACCTTCATTAGCTTGACCAGATTTAGGCTTCATAATCTTCACCATATTTTTGTCAAATCATTGTTCCATCCAATGTTTTCTTTGAAGTGATCATCTAGATCAATTTGATACACCTATATATTTTTTTCAATTGCATTGTTTGCAAAAAATGGTATGAAGTCTTGTTTCCAAAATATTGGTACAAGTTCTTGTATTGGAGAAAAATGGATCAAATTTTGAACCTACCCATTATGATCTAAAAATAAAAATTTATTTTGATATAAAAATAGAACTTGGAGTATATGAATTTGACAACAGCCTCTCCAGGGGTGGCCTTGGAGCTGCATGCGGAATGGGGGATGCCTTTGACGCTGCATGAAGCAGCATCAAAATTTGTCATGAACTGATTTAAAAAGTAAGGGAAATAAGTAGTCAACTCTACCAATTTCTCGGAGAGTGGCCGTATTACGAGGCCATCTACAAATCCTATTGCCGGATTGCAGAGATTGAGTGTAGAATTTCTAGGTGATTGGAAAAAAATTTCATTGTCAAGACCCTCAAGGACAATAGCACAACAATAGCACACAGCATAGAGAGATCAGGTAATCCAAAAATCACATAGAAGAAGTATATAACAGGTAGAAAATATAAACTTTCTAATGGAATTACATCTAAAATTTAAAAACAAAATCCAAGAAAAAGCAAAAAAAATATTGTGTTTGTTTAAACTAACAATAATAATATACAATACTAGAATTGTTAGTCATTTAGCACATTACCTAGAAATGTTTTGTTTTATAAACGTTGTTCAATTTTGTGTAAATACATTACACAGTGATAGGGTTTTCATTGCACAGTGATGGAGTTATTGCACTTAGATAATAAAAAAAAACTTGTATTTTTTCTAGCTTTTGTGTTGTGTAGCATTGACGATAAAAAGCTTGAGCATCGACATCATAAAATTAATCCATCAATGGTTATTTTATTTCTTAAATAAATTTGAGAAACAAGGTTTTATTGAAATAATTTGCCATAATAAACTGCATTGATGATAAAAAGCTTGACCATCAACATCATAAAAACAATTCAGCAATTGTTACTTTCTGAAATAATTTTGAGAAACAAAGATTTATTGAAATAATTTGTCATAATAAAGTTACAAGGTGACTTACTTATCGTATCTTGGAGATGGCCATAACCTAAAGCCCAGGAGCAGCTGCTGTTAAAGGAATCCCAGAAGATCAACCCAGGATCCTTGTTCGAATAACCAGAAGTCCAGGAGCATTACGAAATAAAGTCCTCCCTTAAGCCCTGAAGCCAGGAAAGAGGACTCACTGAACCAAGCATTGCATTGTGATAATAAAAGAGGGCCTCACAGCTCAAAGATTAGACTAGAAGCCCAAGAGCCTTGTTAGATTAGGTCCTCCCAGAAGCAAGTGAATTAGTTCAGAATCAATCAATTCAAAAGGGCAGCATGCACCTTTCGCTTTCCAAGCATTTACTGGAATCAAACTTGCTAAAAGATGCTGGTACCTAACCTATTCCGATCAAGGGCTATTAGCCAAGGAGATGAGCTTGTTCCTATGGGGATGGATGATACCAATAGGTTTTATTTTGAGTAGAGTAGTTGTTGGAAGGTAACAGTGCAAGTCAGACCATTTAAAGTAGAGTGAAGAACCCAGCAACCTAAGATACACTGTTCGACCGAAAAACATGACCAGAACGGGGGTCACGTCTAAGGGTACTCATAGTGATTCAAAATAAATCTTCAGAGCGAGCAATTCACATATATGTGAGACTCATAAGTAAAATGTATATGAAATAACAATTCACACATATATATAAGAAATATTGAGAAATGCATTAACATTCATTCATTCATCTTTTATTTGCTGCTCAACGACCTCGAGTAAGAAGATGCAAATGTTGTGCTTGTGTCCTCAAGGACTTGAAAACAATGATTATAATGCACGTACGAATTAACATGCAGATTATATGAACACATAAGCTAAAAACTTGGGGCTGGTTAATACCATGAGCAAGAAGAATGCTATTAAGCCAATCTTGGCTGAGAGAGGGCTCTTTGTTCAAGCCCGCGGGAAATTCGGGTCCCCCAAGGAGTTTTTTGTGGGTTCGATTCCTGGCCGAGCTCCAGGTCTCATATTTTTGAAACACAAGAGAAAAATAAGAATAAGAGGAGTTGCAGGATGAGCTTTCTCCAGGGTCTCCATGCCACATTATCTCCCAGATCTCAGATTTGTGAAGGTTATGTGTGAGGGGAGTGCGGAAATAAGAACACGTAGTATGGAAATGATGGTGCGGCCTAGAAATAATGGTGCGGCCCCAGCTACTTACAGAGTCTACCAAGCGGTGTATGCAATACACTGCAATAAAACATGTGTCATGTCAAAAAGACACTTGCCACCGCAGTGCAAAACTGTGTTCTTTCCTGCATAGAAGTCTGTTCACACTTTACGTATCTCATAAACTTCACTTAACTTCAATATCCTTCACACTTCACATTCAATTAGCTCTTCTAGAACTAACAACTCTTTCTTCTATTTGGCTAAGCCTGATCAAATAGTAAATGTTACCAAGAAATGCTAGATACTTCTAACATTACTTGGTTTTATAAAGTTGCAAGTAAAAAGCTCACTTTATCATAAGCTTTGTTAGAAAAAATGAATGGGCTACCGCCTCGTTATGAGGCCAAATAAGAACTTTAAGTCTTTGATTGGTGGAGAAAGCGGCCAATGTTATCGATTGGTGGAAAAAACGGCCTCAATAACGCGATCAACGATATTAATAGGTGGAAAAAGCGGCTTTAAATGCAAACCTAGGAAAAATACTTCATAATTTGTTTTGTTTTTCATGCAAGTTAATTGAAAATGACTGCAAGGTCGTTCATAGAGTCCCTGCTAGCAGATGGCAGGGACTAATAAGGTGCAACATGTATACACAGGTCAGTATGCAATCCACGGACATAATATGAATATCTCCACAATCGAAACACTCGAGTTCTAGGAGAGGGAATAAAATTACTATACTTCATGCCATCAGAGATAGTGATATTATTAATATTTATTGTTTCTTCAAACTTCTGATTCGTCACCATATATTTAAATATTTAGTAATATTTCAAAACCAAAACCTCGTAACTCCTCCAAGAAACCAATGTTTCAATTTTTTCCAATTCGCAATGATACTTTTGAACCTCTCAAATGAAGGAGGTGCATATTTAAAACTACAATGTAGAACCCATGGAATTATTAGTAGTTGTGTGTTGACATAAATTTTTGGAAATACAGTCTTTTTCTCCTCGTTCATGTGCAATAGGATTGCATTTATCCACTCTCTCGTCGATTCAAATCGAAATAGCATGGAGAAAGTGGGAAAATTATAGATGAACTCAAAGATTCTAAACTTCAAAATCTTAAATTAGATCACATCCTTCGAATGGGTAACTACCATTCATCCCTCTGAATGTGCTTGCGGATGCAGAAGCCATGAACCATGGATTTCGATGATGCCTGTGTTTACAGTGTGTCAACGTGTCACATCCTTGAATTGTACCTCGACAAACTTTATGGGAGCTTATAGAGTTTTGGAGGATGACACGATGGGACAAGTGGTTGGATGGCGGAGGTCGCTCGACGACTTCTCCTTTCGGGAGAAATCATCGCATATCTAGACAAGTCCTTTTGCTAATATACATGTACTATGGAATGTATAAGAAGATTATTACCTTCCCAAGTAAAATAATTTTACCTTTATGGAGTAAGACCTTGATTGGAATGGAACTTTCCCCACAAACCACTTGGATTTTCAGTATGATTAGTAACATGGATGTGTACTATGTACATCCTTTATTAGGATTCAAGATTAAGACTTGAAATTACCTAATGGTTACTATAGATTCAGATATATTAAAAATGATGAATAAAAAGATGTTCATTTTTATAAAAGAATGCAATGGTGACAAACGTACTTTCAACAATGGAGAATAACATGTTTGGGGTTATTTAGTTATGTGAAAAAAAATCATACCCCATTTCTGAAAATAGAACCAAGGGAATCGGGTATATTACAAGTAATATCATAGTGTCTTGTTACAACACTATGACCTTTGGACTTGCAAGCATACAAGTGTGTTGTGTACTTTGTGAAAAGTAATATCATAGTGTCTTGTTATAACACTATAACCTATGGACTTACAAGCATACCAGTGTGTTGTGTATTTTATGAAATATTAATTGTTGAATGCAAGTTGTTTGCATAGATTGTTTACCTTGTTCGGCGTGCATGACTTAAAGTTGGTTAAGCAGTATATTTAGAATGTAAGAAGTCACAAAGACTTGAATTTGTGATAGAGAAGTATGATGTAGTTGAGTTTCTTAGGCAAGAAATATTTATAAAACATCTCAAAGCATAATATGGAAGGTACAATTGTTTTAAGTATGAGTAACTATGATACAGAGAAAACATAACTTAAGTTGATTACGTGGAAATTTTTATTGATCATAGATTTAAAGGATGATAAATTGAGAGTGACATATAAGGGCCTCCAAAAGCTTTGCATGATTTGTTGAATGCATGAAAGAGAATTAGATTGGAAGCTGTCATAAAAGAATTAAGGTAAAATATTATCATTACATATATGATAAAAGAATGGCCACATAGACATTGCATCGTAATTCGTAAGTACCAAGAAAACATAAAAATAAAACCTAAAGGCATTATCATGCTAGATTGTCAAATATGTTGATGATATTGGCATGTGCATAATGTTGAAAACAAAATATAATTTTATGCATAAATTGTTGAGATTATTCTATAAACGTTGAATGCATGGAGTCAAAGATATCTAAAGAGAGACATAGCGAAGAAAATCTAGAGGTAGCATTAAAGTCTAAACTATATTTAATCAAGTATAAGAAAGTAAGGTATGCATTGTAGTACCATTCAATGAGAGGTACATGCAAGTGTAGTTACAACCATTTTGGTCGAAAAAAATAATGTATGGAGGTCATGCATAAGAACGTTGTGTCGCATCAAGAGTTTATGTGCACTAAAAAATATGATTTTTCTGTGATATTTTATTTCTTTATGTTGACTAAAGAGATTATTCTAGCAAGAAAATTGCTAGTAAGCATGCAGGTGTGCATTGGTGCAAGAATCTTCACCAATTTTGGTAAATGGAAAGCACTACATAAAGTAACTTCTAAAATAAGTTGTGATTCAAAATGACTAGTTTTGAAAAGATAGCATGATGGTAATTACAGCTAGACAAGTGATATTCAATCATATGACGAAATTAACATATTTGAATATAAAACAAGGTAATAGATTTGAAATCCTATTCAAACATTTTAGATATTGTTAAGTTGATGGCATGGAATATGTTAAAAGCAATTGAAATTATTGGATGATTATTACATGTTTTTTCAAGATATTATAAGTATCATGCTATTAAAATGGTTTAAGATTATGTTTAGCATATTTAATGTGCATAGTTGATGATCGATGTTGAGTGGAAAGGACTATGGAGTATCAAGATTATTTACATTTATTATGGTCGATGTTAATTCGAAGTGTAATACCCCCAAATGATAAACTTTAATTGTAATAACTTTTAAGACTATTAAAATGATTGGTGGATCTAGAATAGAGGACAAGTGTAACTAAAACATTACGCTTTTATGAAAAATATGAATGAGAGAGATAGCCATGTTGAATGATCATTTAGAGGAAATTTTAGGTCTAAAATGGGCCTTATAAAAAACTGTGCCATAGCCCCAAGGGTTAGCTCAAATGGTAAGACGTGCACACACTCTCTCGGTTCGAGGGGAGGTCACGAGTTCGAGCCTTGAGTCCTCTGGGGTTAGGCCTTCTGCTAGGATGGCCAGCGGTTTACCACCTCTACCATCCACGAATGTGGGCAAGTATTGCTGGGTTTCCCGTGGATCTTTCCATCTGAAAAAATAAAAAACTGTGCCATGGATGAGCTGGATTGAGTTGAATTTTTAAACCAATAGAATTTCAATATCTTTGGTCCACCATTATGGTTGAGTTGGACACATAATGCGTATGTGTCATATTTTTATTTGACAATAGCTAACTCCATATCAACCTCACCTTGGTTAAGTTCTTGAAAAGATCACCTCAAAATAAAATAAATAAACTTTAACTAATAAATATAGAATATTTTATTTGATCACTAATTGCAACTCCTCTAAAACATAACCTTCGCATTAATTAAAATTGTAGTGAAAGCATTTTGAAATACTAAAAACATTTATTAATCATTTTTTTTAAAAGAAAACTAAATAATATTTAATTTTAAATAGACTTATCTTGAAATACTAAATAAAAGATATTTAGTATTTTTTATATTTTTAAATAATATTTAAAAAATAAATCTATTTAATTATTACATCCAAAAATAAATAAAACATTTAAATACTAACAAAATAAAAAATAAAAACTATTTTTAATGTTACTAAAATTATAATAAAATTTGATTTTACTTTTTTTCTCTCTTACCTACCTACCCATTAAACCACAAATTTTGTTTATATTAATATAAAAAATAATATGAATATACATAGTTTATTGTTTTTTATTTTATGTGATGTAATATTTTTTATATGAATTAATATAACATTTATATTAAAAAATAATAGTGATTTTTTTTATTTTTTTAATATTATTATAATTATATTTTTTATTATAAATGAATATATTTGAATTTTACATTTATTAAATATATAAAAATTAGTGGTCTATTCATTTAAAAAAATAATAATATAAAATTCAAAAATTTCCTATCATTTATTATGTGTGCACAAGAATCTAAATATTTCATTAATATTTTTAATCAATATCTCTTAACTCTACATTAACTCAATATAGTTGTCAACTACCATTAATGAGACAATTTAGGTTGACTTTCATTCGATTTTCATTAGATTTAATCTGAAATGGCATATTTGTAGTGTGATATGGCTTTTTTTATTATTTTCCTTAGGAGGCCCATTTTAGACCCCAAATTTCCTCAATAAGTTATGCATGCGAAGAGTGGGGGGTCGCAAAGGGTCATTCTCAGACAGTGGCACCGGGCGTGGGAAGGGAAGTATGGCGCTAGACCCACCCTCGGAAATGAAAAAACAAACAATGGAACACATATTACGGGAGCTGCAAAAGACCTAGGATCTACTTATAAAGAGAACATCACTCAGTATACTAAGGGGGGCTGGCTGGGGAAGCACTCTACGTTAGGTAATATGAAGGAGACTTTGTATGTGTAATATAAGGGATTCCTCACTGGATAAATGGGACTGATTTGACTGTCAGCACTCTTGGCATGCATAATTAGCTCGGAGGTGATTGAGGATAGAGATAACCTTTGTTCCTAATCTATGGTTGGGTTGAACGTGCATGTTCCCTCTTCATTGCGGATCATTCTACAAACATGTTCCATTTCTGGTTTGACGTTCTACATTTTACTAAGATAAGGGTATATCTGCAGTTATGTGAATGTGTGTTTCCATGCTTCAGTTTTGATGACGAATGCAAGACTTAATGTAGTGATGAAAATGTTTCTTGTACGTTGGCATGTTTTCATATTTTGTTTGAATGATGGTAACGTGTTCTCTTCGATTACTGGGTTTGTTATGTCATTGTATTGAACTTAGAGTATGTTTAGTTATGCATAACTATGTGTTTTCAATGATACTGAAAGAATGAATTAGCACCTCTAGATTTACTAATGAGAATGATGCTTCTGAATAGATGCACTCATAATTCTAGTTTGAATGATTGATGCCTTGATTTTGGAAAATGGTAACTCATTGGGTGATATTTGGTCTCTATACAGAGTTACCCTTTTGTTGTATAAAATATGTTTGATCAATAGGCATACGGTATGCTTGTATGCGTGGGAGTGTAAATTTCAATGTTGATAAAAATGATAAAGGACACTCCAAACCTATTGATGGGAGATTTGTTTATAAACTAGGAATGTTCTTGTCCTATTTATAATGACTAGGGATGCTTTTGGCTATATAGCTTACCAATGATAGAACAGGGCCTACTCTACCAGAGGCTTTGCTTATAAGTCTTATTATTCTATAAAGAGGAGTATTCCTATTAGGTTAAGAAATCGATATGACTGCCTTTGATGCATAGTTCCCTAGAAAGGGAATGTACCTACTCTGTTTTATTTCACTACAATGTTTATGTGATTTTGGTTTTCGAGAAAGGGATGCTCTGGTTTGGTTCAAGGTTATAGCTGCATCCTATATGCATGGCTTCTAAGGTTATAGAAGCCATGCTTTGTCCTAAGGAAAACATCGTTGAACCATGTGTAAGTTTTTAAGGTTTCAAGCTGACGAGTTTTCTGCACCAACGATATGCACTACAGAAAGAGAGAAGCGAAAAGGAGAAGTTCAGGAGTAAAGAGTGTCAATGGAAAACATCGTTGAACCATGTGTAAGTTTTTAAGGTTTCAAGCTGACGATTTTTCTGCACCAACGATATGCACTACAGAAAAAGAGAAGCGAAAAGGAGAAGTTCAGGAGTAAAGAGTGTCAATGTTTCCTCTTTCCACGTTCCGCACAGAGAAGTGCAGAAGAGGAAAACCTAATAGATAAGTCCTAAAAGGTTAAGGGTTCCTCTTTCTACATCCCTCATAGTGAAGTGGGGAAGTGGAAATCAAAACGTTTGAGTCGTATGATTGTTGAGGCTTTTAGGCTTGTGCATTCTACATAGCGGATCATAAGCGAAAAGTGGAAAGTCAAGTGTTAAGCCATGTGAATGGAAGGGTTTTCATTTTCTGCATTCCGCATAGAGGAATTGCGGAAAGTGGAAAGACAAGTGTTAAAGTCATGTCAATGGCGGCGTTTTCGGGTTCCACATTTCGCATAGCAGAAATGTGGAAAGTGGAAAGACAAGCGTTAAAGCCACACAAATGGTCGGGTTTCCGTGTTATTCATTCCTCATAGCAGAAAGAGTAAAGAAAAGTGTTAATCCGTGTGAATGGTGGGGTTTTTGTTTTTCGCATTCCGCATAGAAGAAAATGCGGAAAGTGGAAGGAATAGTGTTAAGTCGCAAGAATTTCAAGTTTCTATGTTTCGTGTTCCACATAGTGGAAACACAGAAAGTGGAAGGAAAAAGGTGAAGTGGAATTTGGCTAGGTTTTTCCATGATCCGCATCCCGCATAGCGGGGATGCGAAAAGCAGAAGAAAGAGGTAAAGAATTGAAGTGACCAGTTATTCTGGTATGCGGGAACTGGACTCCTATGTAGGATAGCTGCTACGGCCAGTCCTGGTTATGTACTCTGGTTTGGTATAAAATTGATGGATTATGATCAAAGTATTCTAATGGGTGTATGATGGTTGATGAGTTTATTGATGTACTACAAGGGATGCTTGTATGGTAATTAATGCATTTATGGGTGTCCTTGGGGGATAGTGCATTATGGATATAGGACTAAGGAGGTAAGATGTCACAAATTGATAACCATGTATGCATAAGTGTCATTGTATGAATGATTTTAGTTAATGGATAATGGCTTCTCAAATAATTTTTGAGAAGGATTATTCTTGGGTATTGAGGTGAAAAAGTGATAGGTTATTATTACGTATAAATCAAATGGCTATACTATAGAAACATGTATGTGATTTTTGGAAACATAGAAATATAGGTTTCCATTGATGGAAATTGAAGAAGCCTGTAGAGAAGAAAGCCTATGTGTTGAAGATGAAGGAGCCAGTGGTTTGAAAATAAAGGAGTCGCGTCGAGAGCTCAATCAAGGATCGACGACTAATTTAGATTGATGATTTAGAAGCTAAATCTACAACTGTAGCTAAGTTCCGCAAGGAAATCATGGGTAGGAGTAAATTTCTGCATTACTTCATAAATGAACGGTCAGGAAACTTCCCGCACAAAATCCGACGGTTGAGGATCAGTTCTGCATAAGATTGGAGGAAAGGTTGAAGTTCCATAGTTAATAAAAATCGGACGGCTGAGAATCATTGTGCAACAAGATTCGATGGCTGAGGATCAATTTCACATAAGATAGGTGGAAAGGTTGAATTTCAGCAAAGATCCGAGATCCAACGGCTGAGAAGTGATCCACTAAAAAGGATCAATGATTCAGATGGAAAGTGAAAGGTGGAAAGAGCAAGGAAGAGAACAAAAAAAGACCTTGGGAAACGTCACATTCCTACTACCCAAAGTCTGGAAGGAGGAAAGTGGAAGGTGGAGAGTCGCGAAAAGACTTTGGGAAATGTCACATTTCCGCTACCCGAAGTCTGGAGGGCAGAAAGTGGAAGGTGGAGAATCATGAAAAGGTCTTGGGAAATGTCACATTTCCACTACTCGAAGTCCGGAAGGCAGAAAGCGAAAAGGAGAAGAACCGCATAAATAACTTGGGAAATGTCACATCTCCACTACCTGAAGTTCAGAAGGTGGAAAGCGAAAGGAGGAGAACTACGAAATTTTTTGGGGAAATGTCACATTTCCACTACTCGAAGTCCGGAAGGCAGAAAGCGGAAGGAGAAAATATTGAAATGACATTTGGGAAAAGCCACATTTTCGATATCCGATTTCTACCTCAAATCGACGGTTACGAAAAGTTTGAGGGTGATCGATGGTGTGGAATGGTTGAGGTGGAAATCCAAGTGCGGAAAGACCATCTACAGGATAGGAAGTGTGGAAGCATAAGAAAAAATGTTAACAGAATAGTGGAAATGGATTCTAGGTTGCAGAAAAGATGAAAGGTGTGTTTGGTGCAAAGGCACAATGAAAGAGTGTGATGGATGAAGGTCAGATGATGAATGGATGTGTCTGTAGTCAATAATCACAATCCATGAGGAAATTATTTAAGCATAAATTTCACATAAAAATAAATTGTCTTTGTTTCCAGATCCAAGGAGACAAAGACCAAATGATTGTGTCATTGATGTTGTAATCTGTCACGCATGGTTCATCACATTTAAGGGTGTAAGGTTGGTTCTAGGGAAGGTTGTTGCCTGCAAGGGGAGTAAGTTCTCCTTATCAGTCATAGCTGAATAAATAGGGAGTCGTTTCCTCCTACTATTTGATGCTGGTGAATAAGGGTGTGGGTGCATCCTGATTAGTTGGTGTTCATCTAAAAGAAGAGACATCTTCTTCTATTGTATATTTTAAAAAAAAAAATTGCATATAATAGGAAGGTGTTGGTGGTTTACCTTATTAGGGTTCCGCAATAAATTAGTGTGTTCAAAATTGTTTTTACATTTCCAAAACTTGTTTAAATTTTAGTCTTTGGTTCAACCCCCCCTCCGCAGAGACAGGACCTGATTTAACAATTGGTATCAGAGCCAAGTTCCTTCACCACAGTTTAACCACTGAAGGAAGAACCTATTAAAACCACTATGGATCTATATTAATTTGTCACAATGGTCTAGGGACTGAAAACACAATCTCACAAAGAATTCAGACAATTAAGCATAAAATTGTCAAAATGGTGTTGCAATGGAAGTAGTAGCTATGTATAATCAAATGAATAATGAATAATACAATACAATGATCATGACAAATGCATGAATTCCAAGACAATTTGAATTCCCAAGCATTTCATTCGAATTGAATGAATGGGTGTAGCTTAACTGACTGTAAGCCACAATAAACACACTAGTTAACCAAATGATCAAGTGTCAATTGACTCAACTGAGTACTAACTGAAGTCGAAGTGTAATGAATGACTGATTCTAACTAAAAGTAGCTTAGATACATGTCACTACATGCCAACCAACAAGTGGTAGTGCATCAATAACTCCAATGAACCCCGATGAGGTCAACTGAAGTCAAACTGGTCATCAGAAGTGGTTGTAGGTGCCTGTGTTAGCTCCAGTTCATAAATAATCATTAAAAATAATTAAATAATGAATAGAGGTGCCTTCACCACTTAACTTAACTCATTTTAACCATCAGTTATCAATTAGGTTCATTTATGACACTCAGACCACTCCCGGAGTGCTCCAGTTGGCCTCCCCAAATGAAGGAGAAGGCTTAGTTGGCCTCCTTGACTGAAGGTAGGCCTGGGTGTGCTCGTGATGATTTCACACAGTTCTCCTCTAATGTCAATTAACTCAATAAAACTTAGGATAGTGGTTCAACAAGTCCAAATTGACCAAATTAAGTGTGCATGGTGGGTAAATGTCTCCAACACCCCCCCTTAAGCTATAATCAAAGGAGTAGAAACATAAAGTGCATGAAATTATAGGGCCCCGACAATTAAGGCCATAGGTCACCCTGTACAATAAAGTAACTAAAAACAATGCTAAAAAATAAATATAAGTGATGAAAAGAGGGAAAACCCAGTGGGAAAAACCCCCCCTCAAGCTAAACACTGAAAGTAGTCTTATCACCCTGATGAACTCACCCCCAACAGTGAATGGAGGTAAGTGAACTGCTTTTCTAAAATCTCTTAGTGAATATTTCTGCAATCTGCTCATTAGTCAGTCAGTATTGCTGAATGATGGTTTTGTCATGTATTAATTCCCTGATATAGTGCATGTGTATCTATACATGCTTTCTCCTTTGCCTAGTAACTGGATCTGTGGATATATTAATAGCACTTTGATTGTCACAAAAGAGGATAGTGGACAAATTACCACCAATATCAAACTTTGAAAGAATTCCTTACAACCAAACAACTTGGATGCAAGCCTTCACTGCTCCTCGGTACTCAGCCTCTGCTGAAGACAATGCTATGGCGGCCTAATTTTTGCTAGACCAGAAAATGGGGCCACCACCAAACATGAAGACATATCTGGAAGCAGACTTTTGATCAATAGAATCACCCTCCCAATCGGAATCTGTGTAATCAACCAGCTCTAGCTCGGAGTCTGCAGCATAGTGAATGTCATAGGCCCTGGTTCCCTGAATATACTCGAGGATCCTCTTGGTTACCTTCCAATGAATATCATGAGGCTGCTGCATGTATAATGACATAGAATTCATAGAACAATAGATATCAGGCTGAGAATGAGTCAAGTAGAGCAAGCTACCTATCAACTGTCGATAAATAGTGCAATCCATGGGAGGTGTGCTTTTTCCTTCTTCAAGGCTGATCTCTGAAAGGAAAGAGAATGGAGCATCCCTAAATTCAGCCATGTTAAACTTTACTAACATGTATGATATGTATTTGGTCTGAGTGACCATTATCCCATCAAAATTTTACTCAATTTTGAGCCCCAGAAATTGCTTCAAGAGCCCCAAATTGCTCATTTAAAATGCATTGTGGAGAGCAGTTTTGATGACTGAAATAGAAGTAACTGTGCTACCTGTAATCAGTAAGTCATCAAAATATAAAAAAATAATAATCAAATGACCATTAGACTTCTGAATATACACATTTGGATCTGATTTATACCTTTGGAAGTTTTGTGAGAGAAGGAAGGCACACATCTTGGAATACCACTCTCTTGGGGCCTGTTTTAACCCGTATAGTGACTTCTTTAGCTTGCAAACCAAAGATGGATCAGAAATGTATCCCTAAAGCTGATTCATGTATATCTCCTCATGAATATATCCATGCAGAAAGGAATACTTAATATCCATATGATGCACTTCCCAGTGCTTAGATGCAGAAATTGCCAAAACTAGGCAAATGGAGTCCATTTTTGCAACCAGTGCAAAAGTCTCATGGTAGTTCACACCTTGGACCTGGGAGAAACATTTTGCTACCATACTTTCCTTATAGTTTCAGGTTCTTCCATCAGCATCAACCTTATTCTGAAACACCCACTTGCATTGAACCAATTTCCTCCCCAGACAAAGAAACTAGCTCCCAAGTGGTGTTTTTCTGAAGAGAATTCATCTCTTCATCCATGGAAAATTGCCATCTCGGATCCTTCCGAGCATAGTAGTAATACTTAGGGTATGAAATTATCATCAAATAAGAATATTTGAACATAAAATAATTATGACAAGAGAGTGCAATACCTACTCTTTGGAAATCATACCGGGTTCTCCTTGGATCATCCGGATTTCCAATGTTATCTCCTGCAGAGGAGAGTGTCTGTTGGACCCAAGTTGGGAGATGATTTTGTACTTCAGGTTTTGATTCAGCATATTATTTTTTCTATTCACTAATATAAGAAATCAAAGGATCCAAATCAGATTCATCACCCCCAATTATATCATCCAGATATTCAGTAGAATAGGAAGGAAATTCAACAGTTTTTCTCCTTCACTAGTTCTACCTCCTGAAGAGGCTCATCAAACTTGACACTTCTTTCAATGATGATCTATTTTGTTTTGATATCCAGTATCTTGAAACCTTTATATTCATCAAGATATCAAATAAATATACATTCTATGCATTTCGGTTGCAAATCTCTCCTTTTATCAAGCAGAATTCGGGCCCATGCAGTGGACCCAAACACCTGCAAATTCCACACATCCAGCTTGTGTCCGAAATATGCTTTGAAAGGGGTCTTTCCTTTCACAGATAAGTATGGAACTCTATTCTAAATATATTATGCAGCATGCATGGCTTCAGCCCACAAATTTGCAGCCAACTTCCTTGACTCCAACATACAGGTGGTCATCTCCTTGAGAGACCAATTCTTCCTCTCCGCTACACCATTTTGCTGGGGAGTGTAGGCGACTGAATGTTGGATCTGAATACCACTTTGGGAAAATATATGTAGTAACTCATTACTGGCATACTCCCTGCCATTATCAGATCTCAATATCTTGATCTTTTGGCCAGGTGCATTCTCAATCAAGGCCTTCAATTCAGTGAATTTTTCCAAGACTTCGGACTTCTTTTTGATAAAAAAGACCCATGTGTATCTAGAAAAGTCATCAATGATAGTTAGAACATACCTTGATCCATTCATGGATGTGATAGGCATGGGACCAGTGATATCAGAATGTATCAATCCCAAGATGCATGATGCTCAGCTTGCCTTCCCCTAATCAAACTAATGCTCAGGGTGCTTTCCAACAACACAGCCCTTGCAAATTCCAGTGGTAGATTTGATGACCGGGAGGCCTTCAACCATAGAATTATTTTATAATTGCTTCAAGTATTATAATTTCATATGGATAAACCTCTCATTCCACTTTCTACTAACTTAATTTCCATGAGTCAGCAATGCGGTGGGCTTTGCATCCGCCACAAAATGGGAGAACTCATAGGCTTTTGCATGATGGTTTGCAAGGCCTTTTGCTACAAGTTTTCCAGATGCAAGTTTTGTTAACTCTACATCATCTGAGATAAAGGAGACTCTCTTGGCCACTCCCATATGTGTCATTTGATAAACACTTAGGAGGTTTGATGCAAGAGATGGTACATACAGAACATTGGAAAAATAACCATGCTCAAGATCTACAGTACCTTGTCCTTCAGATATGATTGTGGAGTCATATCCCATGCGGATGGGAATGGATTTTCCGGTCTCCAAAGATGAGAAGGAGTATCTTTCATCCATCATATGGTTCGAAGCTCCAGAATCTATCAAGAGTGCTTTGGACTTTGAAGTGCTTGCCATGATGGCATGACCTCTTTCATGCTATGCTTCCTGATCTTGCTGGTCTCTCCTCTGAAAGCTTTTTGGAAGTTTGATGTGATTTTTCTCAAGAAGAGAAGTAGCTTCATCAAGTTTATTTTTCATGTAGGCATGTTCAGGGTGGAATCCCTTCCCGCAGTATGGACACTTGAGTTTTTCCTTTCCATGATGCCCTTTTCTTTGTTCTTCTTTGATCCAGAAGGCTCTTCATGCTGTTGGTTTTCAACTTTAGGCTTAGGAGTTTCAAATTTGGTTTTTGGGTTCTTCTGCTACTTTCCTTTACCCTTCATATCTTTGGGCCCCAAGACATAGAGGGATTGATCATGGGAGTATCTAATGATCCCCATCTGGACAAGCTTAGCATGTTCACTTGTTAGGGACTCAATGAAGGCATTGACTGAAGGCATCTTCAATCCAGGGGTTGTGAGATTCCCCGCATGGAATGTAGAGACAAACATCGAATAATCAGCTCCAAGTTTGGAGAGTATGGCAAGGATGAGCTAATCATCCTCCTTCTCCACCTTACATTGCTTCAACAGTAAGACAATGTGCTTGAAGTTGGTGAAAAAATCATTTAAGGTCTCGAAATTGGAAGGCTCCAGAGACATCAACTCATTTTCAAGCTGGTATACTCTCAAATCATATTTTTTTCCATATAGGTTTCCAATTTGTCCCAAAATTCCTTTGGAGTCTTCAATCCCAAGAGATGGAAAAGAAGATCCTGGGAAACAGAGAGGCACAAGAATCTGAATGCTTCATCTTTCTTGTTCAAGAATATAGCTTTGTCTATCACATAAGCTAGCAGGATCTTCTTTAGTGTCCATAGTGACCCTATAGAGTCCTCTAGCACATAGCTGGATCTCCATGTCTCCTTTCCATGAATGGAAATTGAATGGAGTCAAGCATTCTACGGAAGAAGCCATCTGAAACTACTGGAGTGAATGCTTTTCACCTATTAAAACCTGCAAATCACAACAAAAGGGGCACCGTTAGACAGCTTGAACATTTTAGGCTTTCATCACACCCAACATAGTTGATCAATCAAGCTTGATCAACAATTCCTTTACTTGGGGTATTAAGTGGTAATCCTTAGCTTCTGGTGTAGTGCTGGAATTTTGAGTTTTTGCTCAATTTTTCATGCAAGATATATCAAAAACCTTGTTTTTGAGAGATCTGAGATTCATCCTTCCATGAGCTCTGATACCATATTAATTTGTCACAGTGGTCCAGGGACAAAAAACACAATCTCACAAAGAATTCAGACAATTAAGCATAAAATTGGCAAAATGGTGTTGCAATGGAAGTAGCAGCTCTGTATAATCAAATGAATAATGAATAAAACAATACAATGATCATGCAAGATGCATAAATTCCAAGACAATTCGAATTCCCAAGGAGGTCATTCGAATTGAATGAATGGGTGTAGCTTAACTAACTGTAAGCCACATTAAACACACTAGTTAACCAACTGATCAAGTGCCGATTGACTCAACTGAGTCCTAACTGAAGTCAGAGTGGAATGAATGACTGAGCATAACTGAAAGTAGCTTAGACACATTTCACTGCATTCCAACCAACAAGTGGTAGCGCATCAATAACTCCAATGAACCTCGATGAGGTTAACTGAAGTCAAACTGGTCATCAGAAGTGGTTGTCGGTACCTGTGTTAGCTCCAGTTCATAAATAATCACTAAAAATAATTAAATAATGAATGGAGGAACCTACACCACTTAAATTAACTCATTTTAACCATCAGTTATCAATTAGGTGCATTTATGACACTCAGATCACTCCTGGAGTGCTCCAGTTGGCCTCCCCAAATGAAGGAGAAGGCTTAGTTGGCCTCCTTGACTGAAGGTAGGCATGGGTGTGCTCATGCTGATGTCATACAGTGCTCCTTTGATGCCAATTAAGTCAATAAAACTTAGGATAGTGATTTAACAAGGCCAAATTGACCAAATTAAGTGTGCATGGTGGGTAAATGTCTCTAACAATCTACAGATGAAGATGTCAATAAGAGTTCCCATATTTGATGGTGAAGAATTTTTTTTCTGGAATATTAGAATGTAAATTTATATGATGTCAATTGTTCTGGAAGTTTGGGAATTAGTTAAATAAGGATATGATGTTCCAAAAAATACTACCACAGAAGCAGGAGACGGGAAGAAATATTGGGAACATGCAAAATCCTTAAATACATTACAAGCTATAGTCAGTAAAAAGGTTCTTACAAAAGTACTATCTTGTACAAGTGAAAAAAAACTATGGGACAAATTGGAAATGTTATATGCAGGAGATTCCAAAGTGAAAACAACAAAACTTCAATCCCTCAAAGTTCAATATGAAGGTCTAAGAATGAAGGATAATGAAACTATTTTAGAGTACTTGGAAAAAATTGACAATATTGTCAATACAATCATATGTCTAGGAGAAGAAATAGCAGATGATGAGAGTGCAAAAATACTTAAGAACACTTCCTATGGCATAAAATCCCAAAGTATCCACCCTTGAATATCGAGAAAAGTTAGGAGAACTTACCATGGATGAACTGTATGGAATTCTTATAGCCTATGAACTAAGACTAGGAATTGATAATACTTCAAAAGGAGAATATTCCTTCAAAGTGACCAAGAAAATAAAATATCAAAAGAAAAAAACTCAGACCGACCATAATGAAGAATCTGATGTGGAAGAAGCCAATTTTATTAAAAAACTTCAGAAAGGATCAGGGAAGTACAAAGGCATGCTTCCCTTCAAATGTTTTAATTCTGGAAAAATTGGGCACTTTCAATCCAAGTGTCCTTATCCCAAACAAGACTTCGATGATGAAGATGACAAAAATAAACAATACAAGAAAAAGGGAAAATTCCAATATAAGAAAAAGTACAAAGGAAAAAATAATTTCTACTCAAAAGAAGAAGAAGAGGACATCAGTTCATCTGAGGTTAGTGACAGTGATGATGAAGTTATTTTTCTAGGTATTGAAGAGTCTAATGAAATATAAGAATATGGACATAAGGAAGAGTTAGCAGATGAAGCATAGGTTAATATGTGTTGGGGCGCACACCCCATAGGGGGTAACTCCGCGGTTAATTTATAAACGGAGCTTTGGGTCAAAATAGTCTTAGGGGTGTCAGGGTAAGTCAAAACCCTCTCTTTTTGTAATAAGCCCATGGTTTAAATCCAGGGTTTAGGGTTTTGTGGGTGCCCATGGTTTAAGACCACGGTTTTTGTAATGCTGCACAGTATAAATAAGCGCTTATGGAAAATGGATAGGTTAGGATTTTTGATGTAAGAAAGATAAGGTGAAGTAAGGTTGGTTTTTGGCAAGGAAAGGACAAGTCCCAGCTATGTACGTGGACGACCTCTGCAGCTGTGTGCGCAGAGGGTTTTTGTAAGAAAGTAAGAAAGGTCTGCGGCTGTGTGCGCAGAAGCCTGCTGTTGTGTGCGCGGCTGTCAAAAGCTGAAGGAATCTGCAGCTGAGTGCGCAGATAAACTGTGGTTTTGAGGAAAGAGGAATAAAACGCAGTTTGTGGACGTAGCCCCTACACTGGGGGTGAACCACGTTATATTTGGTGTTGGGGTTTGGTTGTGTTATTCCTGTTTCTGTCATTTTCATGCATTAAACTGAATATATCTGATAATATAAGATCTCTGTTAATACTAAGCTTCGCTGTGAATTCCCGGTAGTGGGTTATGCAAGTTTGGTTTGTTTATTATGCTGTGAAGTTATATGTGAATGAAAGATAAGTTAACAAGAAGTTGATTAGTAATTATTTAGAAAGGCTAAGGTACAGTAATACCCCTCTCTGCATGCAGAAACCTGATTCTGCGGCCCCCCATTGCTGTTTCGGGTGAGACTGCAACCTGCGCGCAGGTTGTTGCCGAAAGGGCCAACACAGTGGGTATTTTGTTGGTGTGACGTATAAAGTGTTAACCTGGGTCTGCCCATGTGCCCAACAAATTGGTTCCGTTGCCGGTTGAACTCAGTAACTGCTCGCGAGGGGTTTACTTTGTACCATAAGGGCTATGTTCTGGAGGCCCTCGGTGCAGGACGTCAGTGATTGGTTCGCTGCGACCTGTCTGCACTTTGCGCAGCAAGAAAATACGCATCCGCGTCGAAGCACAAGTGACTTTTTACAACGGTATGTTTTTTGTGATACTTATGAAATTTTCTTTGGTCGTTTCCATATAGAGTTGCACCAGTGGTTGTCTAGGTTAACGGAAAGAAGGACGAACTTTCAAAATCGACGGATTCATGCGTGGACCCCCGCAAGGGTCAACCTTGTGAAAAACGTGAATAACGAGGTCTCTCGCGCTGTTGACTTCTGGACGACGCGAACGTTGGAGGCCTTTGTGACAGAGTTCGCCATTGATACAAGTACTTATTTCAGTGAAGCTGAACGGTAGTTCTTTACAGGGCCCCGTGGTAAGTTTTTAAATTCATTAAGCTTAAAGATTAAAATACTATTGGTTGAAAAGGGCATCTTATTATTTGAGTTAGACTGCTAGTACTAACATATGTTTGCAAGAGAAAACACCTTCGACGCGCCAACGGGGTTGCCCCAAAGTGAGCAACGGTCCAAACGCAGTTTTGAATCCTACTCTT